>JAUNZO010005141.1:0-65524 GCA_031894775.1 Chloris gayana | reverse complement strand
AAAATAAATGAAAATTTTATCATATCGATAACAATTTCATAATGAAGAGAGTGGTTTTCTTCTATGTCATGGAAAAGCTTCTCCATTATTGTAGATTGCAGAAACTCGATGTTACAATAGCAATAAAATGTGACAAAAAGTTTATTAGCTTCAAAAGTAATATTGCAAAGATACATTAGTAGTTTCCCCAAATAAAATATTCATACAAGCTGTTTCAAATTCTAGAAACTGAGAGTTGTCCGTCTAAGATAGGACAAATATGGAAAAGAAACATGAATAATTCTCAACCTGTAGGTCTGTAATACCTAGGCATCCCTGATCCTTTGATCGACACATAATGTTCCATATTGCCAGGCGATACTATTTTCTTTTGCCTCTATCGCCGTGCCAAAAGAAGCAGGATCTATAGAAGTCTAATTTCTTAAGAACTTCTTTTGGCACATAAAAAAAGCATCATGAACATGGGTAAGCTGCTAAGCACTGAGTTTAAGAGGATCAATCTTCCTCCATATGACAAGCGCTTACCTTTCCAACAACTCAACTTACTTTGAAAACGCTCTCAATCGAGTTTTCTATGATGCATGGGTATACCTAATAAATATCTAGAGGGATATTCCCCCATGTTGCAAAAATGTCTGTGTTGGTGTATGAATAAAGATACAAATAACTGTGAATTCACTTCTCGTTTAGTTATAAAAATGATTGAACGAGTGAATGGTGCTATCATTGTTTTCCGGTAGCTCAAAAACTCAAAAACTGATTCCTCATGCTTTAGGAAAGAAAATTTCTCTCCAAATATATATTATTTTTAGCAAACCTCTCTAAATAAGTAAATATCAGTTGCTGCTCGCTTGACCGGATCGAAAATGGGCTTGATAATTCCAGTTACGCATCCAAGAAACCGAACTTGGACTCAAAAGTCAGTTGTGTGGAGTACTGTGGTGGAACTTAGGTGAAGTACATGGAATTTGAACATCTCTAGTCATTACACCAAATCTCAATGTTCTTACCTGGCTGATATGTACTATCTATCATGACGCTTTTAGATCACTCATCACCTGCACTATGTTACATCATTCATCACCTAAGTGTACTAGGCAATGTTTTTTGTTAAAAATTAATAAATGTTTTTGTTAAAAACTAAAATTAGTACTTTAGCTAAACTCTAATATTAATTAATATGTCCATTATTATTCTTACAATAAGGTCATGATTCATCTCCTAAAACAATATTTTGTGAAAAAATATAGATCTAATAATTTATACTACAATTATAAGAAAAGTACCCTTAAACTACTAGCTAGAAAAACTACCGACAAGTTCTTTTAAACAAAATGAGTGAATTGCATCGGCAACTCTTGAACTTATCCTTGAGTCCCATCCAGGTCCTCCTTGTATTCTCAAACAACTAAATGGAAGTCCATGAACTTGTTGTATAGTCCCAAGTCCTGGTACTCCCAAACTGCTAAATTGACATCTTTTAACTTGTCCCCGATCCCATCCAGGTCCAAAACACTCATGACCATCATGAAGACGTGGTCGCCGACTTGTTCACACACCACTACGTTGTCGATTCTGTGGCCACACACAAGACGTAGTTGGAAAGGAAGTTGTCGTGTCCCCAAGCTCGAAGAGGCCACAATCATGTGCCCAAGCTCTTCGCGTTGATGAACCGTTTAACGATGCAATGACGTGGGCGGTGTTGGGCATAGGGTCATGGTGGCCGAAGAAGTTGCATCCATTTTGGATCTACATGTACCTGACTTCTCCACCATTCGCATCGTCTAAACCCAAACCTTGTTTTATGCCGAGGTCAAGACGGTTAAGTCGTCCTAAGAAGGAGGTCGGACCGCCTTGAACTAAGTTTTTCGGATCGGTTTCCGAGTTAGTGAGTTTTTTGCCTTAGAAGTGAAGCATAGTTAGTTTGAGTGTTTTGAGCAACCAAGTTTGTGGTTTGTAGGGACTTCTGCGTCAATTTGGTGGTTGACTGTCGGTGCAAGATGATCGAGGCCGCCCTGAGCTCGACAACTCCAACGGCTAGTTTTTAACACCTTTAAATAGCCCTCCACCACTCCCTTTGTTTGTTGTTGGTTCTTGCCCGACTCTATAGCATTCCAACAGCCATTTGAGATCTCCACATCCTCTCTTTATGAGATCCAAGTGATTTAAGCTAAATCTTTTAATTGGGTTGAGAGATTTCGGTGTGTGAGCACAAGTGAGCAAATCCTAAGCCTTAAGCACTTTGACCTACGTCTAGCAACTCATGATTCATTTGTTACTCTTGGAAGTGAAGCCTCTAGATGGCTAGGCGTCGCCCTATTGCTCCCACCTTTGTGGTGAGTCTTGAGAAAGTTTGTGAAGGCTGTGATCTTGCCTCCGGTGTGAAAATGATCGAGATAGTGGATTGAGAGAAGTGGTTGAAAGAGACCGCTTGGAGCGTGTCGGTGGGCAGCTCAAACTTCCTCAAACGGAAACGTAGGGATCACCTTGGGGTGGTTCCAAACTTCGAGTAAACAAATTCGAGTGTCTTCGCCTCTCTTGTTTTTCTTGTTGTTTTCTACCTTATATTTGAGCTACCGCTTCGATCTACTTTGGTGTGCTCATTTGTGTGCGGATACTTCGTGTATGTGCTAAGAAAAATCTACGGATCGGAGCATCACCTCAAGTTTTAGTTTGAGCTAGAAATCAAATTTGGAGAGTTGACATGTTTCTGCTCGTGCTCGGTGGTCTAACCGCCTCGACAAGGAGGTCGGACCGGGTTGAACTAGTGTGCAATGTTCTGCTCGTGCAAGGAGGTCGGACCGGGTTGAAGTAACCTATGCAAAAATGTTTTGTTAATTTCAGGCTTTGCCTATTCACCCCTCCCCCCCCTCTAGGCAACATCAAGGTCTTTTCGGACTTCTCTGCCATTCGCATCGCCTCGAGCTTAGCATCTTTCGTCTCCGTCGCCATAAGCAACTCAAGCAGCCATGAGCTCGACATCTCTCAACCTCGTCCAAGAGCATGGCATCGCGTCTCACCGCCCCTCCGCTGGCCACCCCAATATGCAAGGTCAAACCGAGCGGGCCACACGAATTGAAGTGAGGTTCCACACCGCCCGAGCGATGTTGTAATAAGCACCTTGTCAAACGTGGTGTTGGCGTTGTGTGTACAACTACTCACGCGACGAGTGCCGAGACACAAGCACGACATGCTGCATGGTGTAGCTGAGCTTGGCATGTCGAGGTTGCGACGCGGAGAAGCAAAATACGGGGTGCGACACGGTAGAGGGCGAGGTACGATGCAAGATCTAGATGGGACTCGCGACACGTTTAATGATTTATATTTAGCAGTTTGGCGAGTACGAGGAGCTAGTTGGGACTCAAGGACAAGTTCTTGACTTTCATTTAGCAGTTTGGAAGTATGAGAACTTTGATGAGGCTTAAAGACAAGTTCGAAGACTTCCATTTAGCAGTTTGAGTATGAAGACATCGATGAAACTCAAGGACAAGTTCAAGGATTATCGGTGCAACTTACTTAAACAAACCTTCTCCTAATCTAATGGTAAAGAGTGCTCCCGAAGGAAAGGAAGCCAATGTTTTTGTGTTAATTAATTGATTAATTAAGGGTTTTTTTTGTCTCACGAGCACTCTAAAAACATGACTTGGTCTCCTAGACATCACATTTCTTCTTTTGGTCACGACCACACTGAGAAAACACGATTTTTGTCTTCACAACACTAGTATAAAAAATGAGATAGAAAAATTTGCACAAAGTTTCATTGTTGCATTTTCTATCCATGTAATTTTTCATTAATTTTTTGCCAATTGTTTGCATAGTTTGATTTTGAAAATAAGTATTTATTAGTTTAAAAAATTATGTACACAATCAACCAAACAAAATGGAAATAGTTACATGTATAAGGAATACAATAATATTTTCTTGTGCCAAATTTCAAGTTGGAATATATATTGTGTATTGAGATAAAAAAAATTTAAAATAGTCATTTTTTCTGCTATAGTGTCCTGAAGACAAAAATCATATTTTCTCATTGTTCACGCGATCAAAGGAAGAAACCCTATGTCTAGAATATCAAGCCACGTTTTTAGAGTGTCTAGAGGACCAAAAATCCAATAGTTAATGGATGCAGCATGGTCCAGCCTGTGGTTGAGCCACTGCAGCTGATTCCTCTGTCTGCGTGGTTCATGTCAAACAGGTTCGTCTTCTCTTCACTTTTTCTGCCTGATGTTACTCAAGTACTGACAAATGTTTATCCACAAACAATGGCGTAGCCAGAAAAAATCCAGCTGGGGTGAATTTCTAATGACTGACTAAAACAAAATCAAGAACATTTCAATTTAGACCGCATTAGTGCATCCATATATTGCAATCACACAACTTTAATGCACAGTTTAGATACTACCTCAAATTTGAAGAATAAATTGATACTTCTTGTACAAACGCACATATATGATAAATACACAAATAAAAATAAGAACAGGATGAACCTGTAAATTAGATAAGGACATCAATTAGCAAAGTGGGCCGAAAGGAAGAGAGGAGGTAACAAAGACCCACTTGGCCACTGACCCTTTCTTAGTTTCATCTACTTCTGTCTCCGTCTTAACCAGCGAACAACGTGGCTGGCAGCGCCGCTGGAGCTCAGGAAATAGCTTGAGAAGAAGGGGAGGTGCTTGTCCAATCCCAATTTTAACTGGGGCAGTTGCCCAACTCGTTCCAACATAGATCTATCACTGTTTGTAGAGAGTAGAGAGGCTGCGCAAAGAAAAAGAACACACCGTAAGGATGTACTGTAATAACTTATTGGAAACAAGGGCAAGGTTGTCCATTGTCCTCTAATTAGAGTGGCAGATTAGCAATTTGTCAGAGCCGCCACTGGCTCAATCGTTCTATGGCATCACGAACTAGGTCAGCACTGGTACGGGTTCGAGACAAAAAGATCAGGTTGGCGCACATGCACGGTCTCCATCACCGATCTTTTCTTGCTCCTTTCGACTCCTTTCCTTCTAGAAAGATTATCTGCTCACCACTTATCGGTGCACTGTTTGACAAGAAAAGGTTTCAGGCAAATAATTTATTCACCTTTGATCCATCGTGTCTCTGGACACCCAACACAAAATTAAGAAATAAGAAATAGTAAGAGTACTTTTGTTGCTTCATGTAGTCAAATATGACACATAAGCTCGAAGAATTAAATACTGATTGCGAACCGTGTCGTCCAATAGATACATAAATCCAGGCAATAATTGAATTAGCTGCCAAGTGTTCCAGAACGGCAAGTCAGCCGTCCTTATTGATGGCGACGTCACGGCCCCGGCCGAACAGCGCGTTCCCCCCACAAGATACAGTTGCTGCACGGGTTGGAACCAAGCCCGCATGCATCATCACTGATGTCACCTCGCCAGCAATCTAGAATCCCTCTAGAATCCGGGTCAAGAAACGACATCCCATCCGTGCCCACCAAGCAGCTGCGACGGAGCGTCGAAACGACCGCAACAAAACGCGGTATAAATACGCCTCCATATGCCGCCTCGAGTCTCAACCATTCAACACAAAAACAAACCGAGCCTCACAACCAAATCTAGTGTCATAGTTAACTAAGAGAGAACAACTGGTCAGTTCAAGATCTCCTTCTCGACCGTAGTACACAGCAGAGCTGACCTGAGTCACGCAGTGGAGTTACCATGGACATTGGCTTGTGGCCGCGGCCGTCGCAGCGATGCTGGCATCCTGGGCGTTCAATGCGCTGGTGTATCTACTCTGGCGCCCCTACGCCATTACCAGGAAGCTCCGAGCGCAGGGCATGCGTGGGCCGGGGTACAAGTTCTTCGTCGGGAACCTTGGCGAGATCAAGCGGCTCCGTGGCGAGGCCGTCGGGGCCGAGCTGGACGTCGGCGACCATGACTTCATCCCCATGGTCCAGCCGCACTTGCGCAAGTGGATCCAACTCTACGGTAAGTTTCTTATCAGTTGTTAAAAAAATTTATTGATTCTGATCAAATTCGACTCGATCAGCTTTGTGTTCTTATACAGTGAAATACAATGGTGTGCAGGGCGGACGTTCGTGTACTGGACCGGGGCGAGGCCGAACGTGTGCTTGGCTGACGTGAATCTGGTGAAGCAGGTCCTCTCTGACCGCACCGGGATGTACCCCAAGAACCTCTTGAACCCACACATCACCCGCCTCCTCGGAAAGGGCCTCGTGCTCACCGACGGCGACGAGTGGAAGCGCCACCGCAAGGTCGTGCACCCGGCATTCAACATGGACAAGATCAAGGTACGCAACAATAGACGCTCAAAAGAAGTGACACTTTTGTTAATCTAGGCGGCGCTGCGATCATCAGTACTTGTGGAACTCCCTGCTGACATTTGATTGTAAAATTGGCAGATGATGACGGTAACCATGTCCGACTGCACTCGGTCCATGATGTCCGAGTGGGAGGTTGAGATGGCGAAGGGGCGTCAAGTGGAGATCGACGTGAGCACCCGGTTCGAGGAGCTCACCGCCGACGTGATCTCGCACACCGCGTTCGGGAGCAGTTACATCGAGGGGAAGAAGGTCTTCCTGGCGCAGAGGGAGCTGCAGTTCCTCGCCTTCTCCACCGTCTTCGATGTCCAGATCCCCGGGTTCAGGTACCTTCCCACCGAGAAGAACCTCAAGACATGGAAGCTCGACAGGAAGGTAAGGTCCATGCTCATGAACATCATCATGGCCCGGCTCGCCGACAAGGACGCCAATAACGGGTACGGCAACGACCTTCTCGGTCTGATGCTGGAGGCGTGTGCTCCGGAACATGGCGAGACCCCGGTCCTGAGCATGGACGAGATCATCGACGAGTGCAAGACCTTCTTCTTTGCTGGGCACGACACCACCTCGCACCTGCTCACGTGGGCCTCGTTCCTGCTCAGCACACATCCGGAGTGGCAGGAGAAGCTCCGGGAGGAGGTGCGGCAAGAGTGCGGTGACGAGGTGCCCACCGGCGACATGCTCAACAAGCTCAAGCTCGTAAACATGTTCCTGCTCGAGACGTTGCGGCTGTATGCCCCGGTCTCCCTGATTGGCCGGAAGGCGAGCTCGGACCTCGAGATTGGTGGCGTACGGATGCCCGAGGGCACGATCCTGACGATCCCGATCGCGACGATCCACCGCGATAAAGAGGTTTGGGGCGAGCACGCCGACGAGTTCAGGCCGGAAAGGTTTGAGAATGGGGTCACGAGGGCGGCCAAGCACCCGAACGCACTGTTGTCATTCTCGAGTGGCCCGAGATCCTGCATCGGGCAGAATTTCGCGATGGTTGAGGCCAAGGCAGTGGTCGCCATGATCCTACAAAGGTTCTCGCTGGAGCTGTCCCCCAAGTACGTGCACGCGCCCATGGACGTGATCACACTGCGACCCAGGCACGGACTTCCCATGCTCCTCAAGACTTTGAAGGTCTAGATGTAGTCATGCCCGCACCCTCTCATGTATATAACATCGTACAAGCTAGACTTCATTTTGAGTATATAATTTTGAACTACCATGTACCACGTAGCTTGTATAATGATTTTGTATACCGCTTTAAGGTATTCCATTTCCTTAAATATCTCATGTTATCTTCCATCAAAATATCTAGTATTGTAAGCTGCTTTCATTTGTTTATATAGATGGTTGGATTGAACATGTTTTCAGCAATTAAGTGTTCAACATTCAACGACAAAGATAACAAACAGTAGCCTACTTTTTTAGGACTACTACTGTAGGCGCGTGGCTGACCTGAATATTTCATTAGATAATGTGGTAAAACCACGAATTACAAGCTGAGTTTACAAGGATACACAACGCAGAACACACTGAAGAACACAAAGAAGGGAACATAACCACAAAACTTGGACTAAACTTGTAGACTAAAAAGAAAACCGGTGAACCTCATGAAGCACCATCCCTGAACAATATGCTTGCCGATTCACTTGGACAATTGCCCATCAACCTCACCCGTCGTAACTATGCCGCCCCGTTGCTCTACAACAGGATGGGGACTAAGAGCAAGGAGAAACGCACTGATCCAAGCTCAACAGAAACAACAACCTTCCTTCAAGCTAGTAGCAACACCTTTCCCAGCACATCCGGGACCCACTTACCACCCTCCAACATCCTTTGAGGGGAGGAATCCTCAAAGGAGGGAAGGCCAGACACCATGGGCTCACAACCCAGCATATAATTTGATGTTACCATTGGCAAGGAGTCTGCCGACGAAACAGAGACGCTAGCAACAGACTCATGCTAAGCAACACAAACCAAGCACCTGCAAGAAAGCCAAGTCCAAACAAAAGTATGGGCAGAGCAGGATCCACCGAAAGTCTGTACGCAATCCACTTAACTGAGCTTCAAGATCCTCCACCCGTAAACAGCAAGTGACAAAGCTCACGACCACCACGGTCTCAAGATTAGCCAGTGCGTATTAAGAGCGGATTATCGATATGAACCATTGTGTCAGACATGGATAGAAGTAACTTTGTTACCACAGCAGCGAGGTGAGGCATCCTAGTAGGTGAATGGCTCACAGCAGTGACTCCAAGGAGAAGAGCGGTGCCCATAGACACTACCGTCGTCGACACCGACAGGGAGCCAAGGAAAGGTTTTCACCCAAGCCATGTCGCTGCAATAGTCCGTAACCACTGCAGCCCCAATCATCTGTCCACCAGAGGGGCATCCCCATTTCGAACTAGCTCAAGCCTCCCCAACCGAAGAGGGAAAATCCAGACCACCGATGATCCAATCAAGCAGGGGAAGGGCCAGAGCGTACCCAATAGAATGTTCATGTCCAGAGAATCTCCGGAGGGAGCACGAATCCGGGCAGCAGCCTGCAGAGAAGGTGCTCACCCAACCACCGCAGATTTCGCGCGAGATAGTGTCGGGTGCGGGGGAGCACCAGATCTAGCCATGGGACGACTGGATCCGGCCTTTGCGCAGCTAGCTCTGACCACCGTAGGCCAAGGATGGTCGAGGGAAGACCAACAATGGAGTTTTATTTGCCCAACGGAGGGAACGACGGAGGAAGGAGGGAACCGAGAGAGCTCGCGAGTGGCACCTTTTTGAGTGCCGCCGTGGGCCGCCACCACGCCGGTTGCCGGCGGTAGCGACTGCCGTCGAGATGGGAGGCGACAGGGGATGGTTTGGCAGCGGCTATGGGTTGCCTCGAGTCACCATCGGGAGGACGACGCGAGGAGGCTAGAGGAAGGAGGAACGAGAGAGCTCACGAGCGGCACCTTTTGAGTGCCGATGCGGGCCGCCACCATCGCCGGTCGCCGGCAGTGTGGCTACCGTCGAGATGGGAGGCCGTGAAGGCTGGTTTGGTGGTGGCTGCGGGTTGCCTCGAGAGGACAACGCGAGGTGTACCTTTTGAATCCCCAACGGTAGCTTACATTTGTAGGATGCATTAGAAAATGTTCATTTGCATGGGCTTCCTGGCTCGGTTGGCACAAGCAAATCTCCATTAGAGCAGCAACAACGGTCCTAAAAATCTAACCATCCACGGAAACATTCTAAAAATAATGATCATTATTTTGAAATAGAAAACTACTAAAAATTCAACAATATAAGATAAAGTTGAACCATGTTGGGTCGTGACCGTCAACTCCAAAATCGACATCCTCCATGGTGCTACAGTTACTTCAGTGCATGCGCTTGTAGGAAATAATCCTTGTGTGCCTAAATTAGTTATTATTTTCCTTAGTTTGACTAACTATGTTTAGGAAGCTAATTACATATTGTGTAATCGTTGTTTCCTTTGTATAGACCGTAATCGTTGTTTCCTTTGTATAGACCGGAGAGGCGCCTCTATATAAACAAGGTAATGCCAAGGGGAAAAGTTGTGCATTGCAGCACCAAACAGATCGTGTTTCATTCTTTCGTGTGATTTGTGTGTGCGTGTGTGTTGGAATTTGGCTCATTATTTGGCCCATTCATGAGAAAATTTCAAAGCAAATTGGTTGTTGATTTTAGTACCACATTGCCAGTTCAAAATGATGTACTCCAATTTAAATAGGAGTACTTATGTCCATGTCTAAACGTGTTGCAGCGATGCGAGACACTGTGAGCATTACTAAGTGTACACGCATGCACGCGTGCTAGTTACAAATCTGAACCCTTATATACTATAATCATAATCACAAGAGGATTAATACGTGGGTGTCATTAGAGAGGACACGGCTCCTTGAGGGTAGTCGCGGCCGCGCATATAAAAGGTACCAGAGACGTCCAGATTTTCCTCTTTCATAAAATTCTCTTCCATCTTCTCCTTCCTTTTGGAGAGTTGTGTTGTGGTGTTGAGTTATTCAATCTCACCGGCCCTTTCCCTTGGCGTCCACCGAGGAGGCGGGTGAGCGGTATCTCCGAGTCGTTGCCATCTGTAATGTCCGCACAAGGGGCGGCAATAAGGTTTCTGGGTAGCGCATACATGCGACCGCTCAAAGCTGATTCATGATGAACCACACTGCCTCATCGACGAACTATGACATCTACATCGACGACCTGCTTCGTCTACTTTTGCGCTAATTTTTTAGTGCCGCCAAACTCATCGTGAGTGGTCATGTCTCCTATGATTTTTGTCGCTTTGTTTTACCTGTTACTAGCGTTAGTTCGCTTCTTGTGTTTGAATGTCAATAAAATTTGCCTCAAATTAAAATCTTGATCTAGAATAGTTTGCAATTTTCTAACAGTGTGTGTCGGGTGATCTTGTCGCCAAGAGGGACGTTGCTACTCCGACGAGTTTCTAACAATTGGTATTAGAGCTAGCCACGATTCTAGCAATGGCCGGTGACGACAAGACCAACGATAAGGGCGCCAAGAGTGAGAACTCCGGTGAGGGTGTCGTGATCCAACAGGTGATTCGTGAGGTTGGAGGGACTAACTACCTCGACCTCAATAAGACCAATTACTTTGATTAGGCGCTCCTGATGAAGTTGAAGCTCACGGTGCGGGTGTTGTAACAAAAAAAAACTCCTCCTAATCTAATGGTAAAGGGTACAGGTGTGTTTGCGCTAGTTAGTATGCGTTTGGCATGACTTATACTTATTATGCTTATAGTGCTTATTTTAGCATAAGCAATCAACCCGTTTGACAAACTGGTTATATTATATATTAAAATTTCTTATTCCCACCATGAGCATCCACTGTAAGCTACGTTTTGCTGCTTTGTCCAAATTGCTTATGCTAGTACAAAATTGCAAATTGCTTATAGACACTTATACATCACAACCGTTTTGCTATTTTACCGTTTGAACTTCAAAATAGTTATTGAGAATAAGCACTTCCAACAAGGAGTTTTATAAATCATGCCAAGCGCATGGTTAATCGAATAGGGTTCCTTTGGAATGTAGGATAGGCAACAAAAAAAGAAGGAATAGAAAAAATGTAGGAATTGAGATGGTACACTTTTAGGATCCTATGGGAATCAAAAACATAGAAATTAAGATGACAAGTCCTTTGGAATGTAGGATAGGAAGAAATAAAAGAATAGGAAAAAATGTAGGAATTGAAATGGTGCACTTTTTTGGATCTTATGGGAATAAAAAACATAGGAATTAAAATGAGAAGTCATTTGGTAGGTTCATAGAAGAACAAAGGAACCAGCTCCTTCTTGGTAGCCTCATAGGAGACAAAGGAAAGAAGCAAGAGGTATGACCTTTTGCTTTGTTTCCTCCAAAGTCTAGCGTAGGAACACATTCATATGGAAACTATGCTTTGTCTTTCCTATAAGTCAAATGGTCACGTAAAAAAATTACAATTCCTATCCTCCAAATTTCCTTTGACATCCCTTAAATCCAAAGGGAGCCTAGCCTGGCTGTTGAGCCTTTCAGCCTTTCCAGCCGACTCCTCTCTTGAGCATTTCTTGCAAATATGGTTTGTCTTCTTTTTCCTTTTTTTCCAGGTGTTAATCAAGTACTCCCTTTATCCCAAATTATCTGTCATTCTTGGCTTCTGTCAGATTAATTAAACATTCTTTGAATCTAGACACATCGTCTATCAAGATTCATTAAACATTCTATGAATTTGAACACCTAAATACATCTTTAGAATGACAAATAAACTAGGACAAAGACAGTATTAAAAAATGTTCATTTCCAAAGACACGTAGGCTTGCATTTAAGAGGAATTTAACTACAGTTGTAACTAAAGGAGAGCAGATAAGGCTGCGTAAAGAAAAAGACAGAGTGTAAGGATGTACTGTAGTAACTTACTGGAAGTAAGGGCAAAGTTTTCCATTATTCTCCAATGGCGTAATACCAAACTTCATCCTTAACTACATGCAAAGCTCAATTCCTGCTGTCTCCAACAACAACACGCATATTGAAGAGGCAACACGCAGGCCCAGCCATCCACCACTCGTCCTGCCTGGTGCGCACCATGCGGAAGAAGGATGCCGGTGCGGTTGCGGACCTTTGCGGCTCTGCCTCCTCGCGTACTTGTCGCTCGCCCGTGCCACCAGCCATCCAGCCTCCCTTCTCCCTGCCCGTGCTGCACGCCGCCGGCCTCGTGCCGTTCCGCCCCCCGGCGCAAGGATGCCTCCCCGTGAGCTCGCGCCGTTCGGCCCCGCCGCCGCCTCGCGTCGCGCACGCCAGCCGCAGCCGCGCCGCTTGCACGCCCCCACCTCGTGCCGCGCTTGCTCGCGACGCACGCGCAACGGACGCCTGCCTCGCACGTCGTAATCGCGCTCGCATCAGGAGTTCTCTGTCGCGCGCCTCGACCGTCCCCTCACGACCCTCTCCGGCGCGTCGTCGTTCCCCGCGCGCCGGCGTGAGGCCCCTCGCGCGCCGCCGCACACGCACAACTGCGTCGCCGCTCCTTTGTGTGCGGCCCTCCCCGCGCGGGTCCCTCCTCAGCCAAGCTCTCCCCGCCTCATGTTTTCTCCCCAGCGCGCTGCGCCTTCCTTCCGCGCTGATGTTGGAGGATGCATGGAAGGAGAGAGGATATCCAATTTTACCTTCCCTCTCTCCTCAAAGGCAAAAATGCATCCTCCTTTGCCTCCTCTATTGGAGACTGACACGTGAACAGTAGCCGGAGAGCTATTTTTGTATTTGGCTGCCGCTGTTGAAGTCAGTCTTACATTTGAGTTAAATTCTAAATTTCAAAATAATTTTCTTTTCAAATCATAACTCTATTTTAAATCCGTCTAAACCATTGTACTACAATTAATTTAACCAAAAAAAAAAGATCTTACTTCAATTTATTTATTTATTTTACCTTTTGAGTTAAGGATGAAATTAAATCTGCCAACCAAAGTTTAGAGACTAAATGATAATTCAGGAACCAAGTTAACTATTACGCCTCCTCCAATTAGAGTGGCAGGCCGGACTCCGGCTCAATCGTTCTATGGCATCACGGCCTAGGTAAGCACTGGACCACTGGTACGGGTTCGAAACAAAAAAAATCAGGTTGGCGCACATGCAAGGTCTCCATCGCCGATCTTTTCTTGCTCCCTTCGACTCCTTTCCTTCTAGAAAGATTTTCTTCTCACCACATGCCCGTGCACCGTTTGACAAGAAAAGGTTTCCGGCTAATAATTAATTCACCATTGATCCATCGTGTCTCTAGACAACCAACACAAAATTAAGAAATAGTAAGAGTACTTTTGTTGCTTTCGTTCAAAAAAAACGTTTGTAGCTTCCATGTAGTCAAATATGGCACATAAGCTTGACGAGTTTCACGTTTCCACACACGATTTAAATACTGATTGCGAACCCTGTCACCAAAATGGTTCACTTCATGCACTCATATATCCAATATACACACTATTACAATAAGGCTAAAAATGAGCAGAGTGGCTGAATTGATTCTGTCACTATGTTATTGTCACTACGAAAGAAAAATCATAGTGGCAGAAATAAAATCATCGTTAAATGAAAAGTAGTGGCGGATAAAGGACCGCTGCTACCGGACCAAAACCCCGCCACTACATTCCGAATAGAAAAAAAAAAAACTAATCCTCGCTGAATTCGTGCACCGACGGTCGGATCCACACACCACCCGCCGGATCCGGTCGCCTACTCACCGAATCGGCGGCGCGGGGGTCATATCGATCTGGCCTCCTCCTCAAGACGGCACGGAGGAGGAGGGGCCGGTGGGGAGGAGTGACCCGACGGGGAGGGTGGTGCCACGGAGGGGTGCCCGTGGTGTGGGGGAAGCGGGGAGGTGGGCGGTGCGAGGGGGTCGGCAGTGAGGGTGGACCGGCGTAGAGGGGGCGGTAGTGAGGGCTGGCTGGCACTAAGGGGCGCCGATGGTGAGTGGGGCGGTGCGAAGGGGGCCGGCACGGAGAGCCACCGATGGTGAGGTGGGTCAAGAGAGAGAGAGAGAGAGGTGGCGGTGGGAGTGGTGGAGGGCTGTAGAATGCTTGGTAAGTGTTGATTTTATATATAGGGTTTCGTGGGTAGGTTGCATCCCGATCGTTTATTTCTTATCCAACAGTCATACATTACTCAAATTTAGTGGTGGACACTGCTGATATCACTATGCTTGTTAGTAACTTTTCTGTGTAGCAGCGGTCCGAGTAGTCCACCACTATTGACGCATATTCAAGTGACGGTCCGACTGCTGTAGCCAAACTTATCAGCGAGCCCTTTATAAGTTATTATGAAAAAGTATACGTTCGCCACTAGAGAGCTGAATTATAGTAGTGAAATAATCCAGGCAATAATCGAATTAGCTGCCAAGTGTTCCAGAAGCTTAGCCAGAACGGTAGCCAGCCGTCCTTGTTGATGGCGACGTCACGGCCCCGGCCCAACAGTGCGTTCCCACCCACAGAATATACAGTTGCTGCACGTTGGAACCAAGCCCGCTTGCATCATCACTGATGTCACCTCGCCAGCGATCTAGAATCCCTCTAGAATCCGGGTCAAGAAACGACATCCCATCCGTGCCCACCAAGCACCTGCGCCGCCAGAGCGTCGAAACGGCCGCAAGAAAACGCGGTATAAATACGCCTCCATGCCGCCTCGAGTCTCACCATTCATTCAACACAAAAACAAACCGAGTCTCACAACCAAATCTAGTGTCAACTAAGATAGAGCAACTGGTCAAGTTCAGAAGATTTCCTTCTCGACCATACACAGCAGAGCTCACCTGAGTCGGCAGTGAGTGAGAGTCGCCATGGGTTTGGCTTGGCTTGTGGCCGCGGCCGTCGCAGCGGTGCTGGCGTCGTGGGCGTTCAATGCGCTGGTGTATCTACTCTGGCGCCCCTACGCCATTACCCGGAGGCTCCGTGCGCAGGGCATGCGCGGGCCTGGGTACAAGTTCTTCGTCGGGAACCTCGGCGAGATCAAGCAGCTCCGTGGCGAGGCCGCCGGGGCCGTGCTGGACGTCGGCGACCATGACTTCATCCCCATGGTGCAGCCACACTTCCGCAAGTGGATCCAACTCTACGGTAAGTTTCTTATCAGTTACTAGTGAAATAAAAAAAATACTAGATCAAAAATTGGACTCGATCAGCGTTGTGTTCTGTGTTCTTATGCGGTGAAGTACAATGGTGTGCAGGGCGGACGTTCGTGTACTGGACCGGGGCGAGGCCGAACGTGTGCTTGGCTGACGTGAATCTGGTGAAGCAGGTCCTCTCTGACCGCACCGGGATGTACCCCAAGAACCTCTTGAACCCACACATCACCCGCCTCCTCGGAAAGGGCCTCGTGCTCACCGACGGCGACGAGTGGAAGCGCCACCGCAAGGTCGTGCACCCGGCATTCAACATGGACCAGATCAAGGTAATAATAGACGCTCACGAAAACCGACCACTTTTTTGTTGACGTGGTGTACGTGTGTTTGTTAATCTAGCTCGACAACGTTAGGTAGTCAGTACATACTTGCTGACATTTGATTGCCGATGAATTGGCAGATGATGACGGTGACCATGTCCGACTGCACTCGGAACATGATGGACGAGTGGGAGGCGGAGATGGCCAAGGCGGCTGAAGTGGAGATCGACGTGAGCACCCGGTTCGAGGAGCTTACCGCCGATGTGATCTCACACACCGCATTCGGGAGCAGCTACATAGAGGGGAAGAAGGTTTTCCTGGCGCAGAGGGAGCTGCAGTTCCTCGCCTTCTCCACCGTCTTCGATGTCCAGATCCCCGGGTTCGGGTACCTTCCCACCGAGAAGAACATCAAAACATGGAAGCTCGACAGGAAGGTTCGAACCATGCTAATGAACATCATCATGACCCGGATCACCGACAAGGATGCCAATAACGGGTACGGAAACGACCTGCTCGGGCTGATGCTGGAGGCCTGCGCACCGGAACATGGCGAGACACCGGTCCTGAGCATGGACGAGATCATCGACGAGTGCAAGACATTCTTCTTCGCCGGGCACGACACCACCTCGCACCTCCTCACATGGGCCTCGTTCCTCCTCAGCACGCACCCGGAGTGGCAGGAGAAGCTCAGGGAGGAGGTGCAGCGCGAGTGCGGCAACGAGGTGCCCACCGGCGACATGCTCAACAAGCTCAAGCTGGTCAACATGTTCCTGCTCGAGACGTTGCGGCTGTACGGCCCGGTCTCACAGATTAACCGGAAGGCGAGCTCGGACCTCGAGATTGGTGGCGTCATGGTGCCCGAGGGCACGATCCTGACGATCCCAATCGCGACCATCCACCGCGATAAGGAGGTCTGGGGAGAGGACGCCGACGAGTTCAGGCCTGAAAGGTTTGAGAATGGAGTGACACGGGCAGCCAAGCACCCGAACGGGCTGCTGTCATTCTCAAGTGGCCCGAGGTCCTGCATCGGGCAGAACTTTGCAATGGTTGAGGCCAAGGCGGTGGTTGCCATGATCCTGCAGAGGTTCTCGCTGGAATTGTCCCCCAAGTATGTGCACGCGCCCATGGACGTGCTCACGCTGCGACCCGGGCACGGACTTCCCATGCTCCTCAAGACTTTGAAGGTCTAGAGATGAAGTAGCCATGCTCGCACCGTCTTATGTAAATAACATCTGCTAGACTTCATTTTGAGTATATAACTTTGAACTACCATGTACGATATATAGCTTGTAATCTTGTATATTTATTTGTATCTTGTTGTAAGGTATTCCATTTATTCTAATATTGTAAGCTGCTTTAATTTGCTTATGTAGAAGGTTGGATTGAACATGTTTTCGGTAATTAAGTGTTCAACATTCAACAACAAAGATAACAAACAGTAGCTTACTTTTGCAGGATGTATTAGAAAATATTCATTCGCAAGTGCTTCCAGTCTATTTTTTGGCTAACGCTGCAAGACTGAGCAGAGACATTTGAATATGAGGAAGCAGAACTCCAAAACACTAGTCACTCATTGCAAACGAGAACAAAGTTAGACTCCGATTAAGTTGGCAGATCCAGATATCCGTTAGAGAGGAGCAGCAGGATTCCTTTACAGCAGCAACAGAATTCTTAAAAAACGAACCATACGCATTATAATAACGTTCCTAAAAATATTAAAATAATTATCACTATTTTAGATAAGAAAACTCATAAAAATTGAACCGTCGAAGATAAAGTCGAACCGTACACGTTGGAGAACCTAACTGTAATAGTTAGACTAAAAAATCGACATCAAAACTTGATGCAAACTATACCACACCATAGCAATAAAATCATGTTTATGGTTGGTAGGCTGTAGCTCCTCCATCGGGCTGCAGTTACCTCAATCTTTTTCTAAGTATATTTTATTGAACTGTAGGACTACAGACGAGCACGATCCACTCTTGTGAAGATGATCTCAATGTTCGACAGAACACTAATAATGCTCCTATATAGTCCTTTGCTGCTCTCTCTTAGACATTTACAAATTACATGAAAACATCAAAAACAAGAGTCACGTGCCGTCTCTTTGAGCAACTAATTTGGTTTCAGTGTCACATTAAAAAAATAATAAAGTTGGTCCATTACATAAACAACGGTAGTCGTGTATACTAGCTTATCGATCGAGGAGGTCATTATTGACACTTCAATGGAGTTTTAAGCACCCAGACACTTGCAACGCTGTGGGCTAGGACCATACGACCATTGATATTTGTTTTAAAACAAATATCAAGGAACATTGAGACTGATAGAAATAATATGGATTTACCTGGGACATGGAACCACAATGTCAAGTTATTAAAAACAAAGTTAGTAATTTAAAGTAAATAAGGATTATTATATTGTTTAGAAAATGTTAATTAATACATATAACAAGATAATATATATCTTTTAAAGTATTATAACCCAATATGTACGGTAAGAAAATAAAGAGTATAATGTTCCCTTTTTCAAACATATATTATACTTTTTACAAAAACTTCCTTCTCTTATAATTTGCAAGATGCTAATGTGGATCTGATTTTAATAATAAAGAGAAAAGAAATAATGAAAACAATATATGAAATTTAGAGTGTCGACTCTTTTTTTTAAGCACGTACGATATTTGCATGTATATATTATTAAATAAATATATACTAGATGATACTCCTGCGCGTCGCCGCGGCAAATTATATAATATGAAGAAAAAAACACTTCACAAACACCTAGAAAAGAAAGTAAATAGAGACGGAAAAGATATAAGAACAAAAGGTGGAGTAGTAATGGAGGTATATGGAGGCATTAGATTCTCTACCTTAATTTGTAGTAACCGGATAACATGAAGTGGCATGAGGATATTGATGCATGGATGGATAGATGGAAGTTTCAGGTAATAATCGAGAGTGCTAACTTTCTAGATGACATAGCAGAGATTTCAAAAGTTCAAAATAGCTCCTAATCACCAACATTCAACATTATCTAATTGTTAAACTTATTTGAGATGATGTGACGCAGCGTAGAGCTACTAGAGAAATAACATTGAATAACTCTTAGTGGGTTGAAGATGATGTAGCGTAACGTGGAGCTAGAGAAATATCATTGAAGGATTCTTAGTGAGTTGCATCTTTTATATATAAATAGATATATAATTATATTATTTTAATATTAAATAACCATGATTTACTGAGTTTTATTATTAGCGTTGCTCACCTTACTAGTTAAAATAGTTGACGTTTTAGTGGCAGGCACAGTGATTAAGGGGCAGTAGCTATTTCATTTAATAGCATGGCAGATAGCCTTTGGTGCGGATCCTATATTCGCAGCTCTCTCTCTCTCTCTGAGTGTGAGAAACAACGACAGCCACACAAAGTCCATCTCCTTATCATTTGTCTTCGTGGTAAAGACAACTATTGGCCGCAGCCGATCCGGAAACAAGAGGAGCAGAGCCATCATAACTCGAGAATGAAGTATTTTGGTAAAATTTGGAAGGGCTAGAACGTCACTTAAATTAAAATGGAGGTAGTATAAGATTATGAGAAATTTGATGTTAAAACGATTCACTAATTCTGCACTATGGTGTCGACTACTTAGGCCTTGTTTGGGATAGCTTCATGCCAACACGTCTATGTGCAAAGCTGTTTTTTTTTTTTTGGAAAAGCAGCTGACAATAGAATCTTGTTTGGAGAAGCAAGGTGTGTGGCTCCATCCGTAGAATCGCGTCAGCCTCGCTCAACTCCAAAAATGGGAAAAAGGAAAGAAAAAAAAAGAAAGAACACCAGCGCCGCCGCTCCAGACATTTAATTGTGCCTGAGCACCGGAAGAGAGGTAGACGAACGATGGAAAATTAAATGAACTAGTATTGGTGTGTAACTAGTGGTATCATGGGTAATTTACTACTCATTTTCTACAGAATCAATCCGTAACCCCGATTTTGCATTGTAGGCTTGTGGGGTGCGTAGAAATAATCACTGACAGGAGAAGCGTGTTAGAATCTGGCTGTTTGGCTGGTTAATTGCAGTAGAAGCTGTTGAGAAGCTGTCCCAAATAGGATCCTATGCAGGTAATCCAGTTAACTGCAAGTGTTCGAGAAGGAGTAATAAGCCGGAGTTACCAGCCGACTAATGAAATTAGTTGAAGCGTCCACTAGGCAGCAATGCAACAAATGGTGCTGTGAAGAATTGATTTGCAGCAACGCTGCAGAGAATTTTCTTCCGAGAAGGTAGCCAAAAAAGCAACTCGGGTGTTCTTGATGGCAACGTCACGGTCCGGGCGGAAACAGCGCGTTCCCCCACAAGAAGGCACCCATGTCACCCACCACCTCTCGCCGCCGATATGGAATAATCGCTCTAGCATCCCGGACAGGACTAGAAAGGTCGTCTATGATTCCGTGATCACCAAGCACAACATGTTGAAGCGGCCGCAAGAACACGATGTGTATAAATACGCCTCCATGCGGCCTCGACTCTCACCATTCAACAACAGAAGCAAAGACAACTGGGTTGCAAACCAAAAAAGGCAGTGTCAACTAGCTAGTAAGAGAGAGAACAACCGGTCAGTTAGGAAGATTTTTCTTTGACGACCATAGAGAGCTGACCAGGTCATCACCATATGGGTTTGGCTTGGCTTGTTGCCGCGGCCGTCGCGGCGGTGCTGGTGTCGTGGGCGTTCAATACGCTGGTTCACCTGGTGTGGCGCCCCTACGCCATTACCAGGAGGCTCCGGGCACAAGGCATGCGCGGGCCGGGGTACAAGTTGTTGGTCGGGAACCTCGGCGAGATCAAGCAGCACCTCGGCGAGGCCGCCGGGATGACGCTGGACGTCGGCGACCATGACATCATCCCCATAGTGCAGCCGTACTACCGCAAGTGGACCCAGCTCTACGGTAAGTTTCAGTCGAAACCTGTTGCTTCTATACCCGATCAGATTATGTTCTGTGTGTTCTTATATATGCGGTGAAATATAATGGTGTGCAGGGAGGACGTTCGTGTACTGGACCGGGGCGACGCCGAACGTGTGCATGGCCGACGTGGACGTGGTCAAGCAGGTTCTCTCGGACCGCACCGAGCTGTACCCAAAGAACCTCATCATGAACCCGCACATCGCCCGCCTCCTCGGCAAGGGGCTCGCGCTCATCAACGGCGACGAATGGAAGCGCCACCGCAAGATCGTGCGCCCGGCATTCGACATGGACAAGATCAAGGTAATAATCATAGACCCTCTCACGACGAAATCCGACACTTTTGTTCACGTGTTTGTTAATCTAGGTACCTACTTGTGGTCTGTGGACCTCTGCTGACATTGAAATGTGAAATTGGCAGATGATGACGGTGACCATGTCCGACTGCACTCGGTCCATGATGTCCGAGTGGGAGGCGGAGATGGCCAAGGGGGTGAAGTGGAGATCGACATGAGCACCCGGTTCGAGGAGCTCACCACCGACGTGATCTCGCACGCCACATTCGGGAGCAGCCACATCGAGGGGAAGAAGGTGTTCGTGGCGCAGAAAGAATTACAGTTCCTCGCCTTCTCCACCATGTTCGATGTCCAGATCCCAGGGTTCACGTACCTTCCTACCGAGAGGAACCTCAAGACAGGGAAGCTCGACAGGCAGGTAAGGTCCATGCTCGTGAACATCATCACGACCCGGCTCGCCGACAAGGACGCCAACAACGGCTACGGCAACGACCTGCTCGGGCTGATGCTGGAGGCCTATGCGCCGGAACATGGCGAGACCGCGAACCCGAGCATGGACGAGATCATCGACGAGTGCAAGACCTTCTTCTTCGCCGGGCTCGACACCACCTCGCACATGCTCACGTGGGCCTCGTTCCTGCTCAGCACGCACCCGGAGTGGCAGGACAAGCTCGGGGAGGAGGTGCGCCGCGAGTGCGACGACGAGGTGCCCACCGGCGACATGATCAACAAGCTCAAGCTGGTCAACATGTTCCTGCTCGAGACGCTGAGGTTGTACGCCCCGATCTCGATGATTAACCGGAAGGCCAGCTCGGACCTTGACATTGCTGGCGTCCGGGTGCCCGCGGGCACGATCCTGACGATCCCGATCGCGACCATCCACCGCGATAAGGAGGTCCGGGGCGAGGACGCCAACGAGTTCAGGCCCGAAAGGTTTGAGAATGGAGTCTCGAGGGCGGCCAAGCATCCCAACGCGCTGCTGTCATTCTCGAGCGGCCCGAGGTCCTGCATCGGGCAGAACTTGGCCATGATGGAGGCCAAGGCGGTGATCGCCATGATCCTGCAGAGGTTCTCGCTGGAATTGTCCCCCAAGTACGTGCATGCGCCCACAGAGGTGCTCACGCTGCGACCCGGGCACGGACTTCCCATGCTCCTCAAGACTTTGAAGGTTTAGAGATGAAGTAGCAGCCATGCTCGGACCGTCTTATGTAAATAACATCTGCTAGACTTCATTTTGAGTATATAATTTTGAACTACCATGTACCACGTAGCTTGTTCTCGCCCGAAAAATAAAATGTACCACATCGCTTGTATGCTTCCTGTATTCCATTTGTTCCATTATATCCGATACTGAGTATGTTGTAAGATGCTTTAATTTGTTTATACAGAAGGTTGGATTGAACGTGTTTTTGGTAAAAGTGTTCAACATTCAAGGACAAAGATAATTAACAGTGGCCAAGCTCTTTAAGCATCGGAAAGTACCTAAACTTATCCTGAAGATAGACATAAACAAGGCCTTTGACACGGTGTGATGGCCTTTCTTGCTACAAGTCCTGGAAGACCATGGTTTTGGAGCAGGCTAATAATTCTCCTATCCACAGCCTGGACACGAGTTCTACTAAATGGGGCACCGGGCAGGAATACGAATATATTCAATATGAAATCAACACTTCATTCTAATCTAGCTTGGTATCACTCAAGACATATATTATTCTTGTGCCTCTCCTTCGCTATTATGGCGGTATATACCATTATAAAACATTAGAATATTGCCAAGTGGAACTATGCATGAACTTTGCTCCTGATTATTCATGGAGACAATTCCAATCATTTTGTTGTGATCTTATGGGTTTGTTTTTTTTAGATAAAGTGAGTTTTATAGACGTGTTAAAGTTTCTAGAGTTGCAACCTAAAGCCTTTGGGGCAATTTGACGCTTTATCCGATAGTAATGGGGATGGAGCAGAACGAGTGGCAGGCGGTTTGGGCATTTTCGGAGGCAAGGAGGAGACACTGATCCGATTTGTCTCGGGATCGTTTTGGCGGTCTAGGTTACGGAGTGGCTGAACTTGAACAGAAGACACCGCTAGAAAATGGCGAAATGAGTAACCAGGCAACAGCAACTTCCGTCCGCAGATGTTGGGCTGGGCCGCAGGACGTACGTGAACTACCGAGCCTGCTACGTGTGCTGTTAGTTTTGGGCCTGCGTTGCGTTAGATGGTCAGCCCGCGTAGTGTGGTGGTCGCGCGTGGATGTAGCCCAGAGACCCGGTCAAACCGTGAAATGTTCAGACTTGCTGAATGCACCGTCACCGTGCATGACAGCAGAAAGATTCAGGTAAGCGTACTAAAGTGTCTCTACTTTGTTGGACACGGAGCTAAAGTGTGCCTGCAAACTCTGCTGCCTACGTGACGCATCAATGAAAGATTAGTACGTTCTCCTTTGGGAACACGTCTGTAGCTAATGCCCATTCCACAGTTTTTATGTTGAATAAGTATCGTGCCCTGATTAGGCACGCCACCTACAAAAGCCCATGCCTGTTTAACCTATAACAGCGCGCCCGAAAGCTACGGCTCGTGCCATGCTGCAGTGCCGCGCGACGTGTTCACTTGCGTCACGCTCCAGCTGGCGGCAAGTGAGTGGTGGACTGCTTTGTACCAGGCCTGCTAGTCGCACATACAGTCCCGTGCAGACCCGTGCGACGCCGTTGCCGTCGCGCAATCGCACACGAACATACGTACCAACCAACCAATACAACTGCCGAGCCGTAAGTTTTAAGTTTTTCCTGTCCAACAAAAAACGTGTCGTAGGCTCGTAGCACATTTTTTCCATCGAGGAGGAATTAAAGAAGTCTCTTAATGCGGCGCGCGGTGGTTTGAGCTAAGAGGATAGTTTGGGTACATAATAATAGAGGAACGCCAAGCCGTGTCTATAAATGCATGGTATCGCCGGTGGACACTTTGAAATCTTGAGCATCACAAGACGGTAGGCACCGGCGATAAGTATCCAGCGGCCACGCGACCTCCTGACAGTGTGATTGTAGTGCTCTGATCCGCAGGCGCGCGGGCCCGGGTCCTCCTCGCTTTTGTCCCCGGCGGCAGGCATGGGCATGGCCGGAGACGGGTGGTGGATGGTGTTGGCGGCGGCGGCGGCCGTGGCGGCGTCGTGGCTGTTCAACGCGGCGGTGCGCCTCGTGTGGCGGCCGCGCGCGGTGGCCAGGCGCCTCCGCGCGCAGGGCGTGCGCGGGCCGGACTACGCCTTCTTCCACGGCAGCCTCGGCGAGATCAGGCGGCTCCGCGCGGCCGGCGCCGGCGTGACGCTGGACGTCGGCGACCACGACTTCACGCCCATCGCGCAGCCGCAGTTCCGCAAGTGGATCCCGCTCTACGGTGCGTACATTTTTTATTTTTTTGAAAAAAACTTAGTTGCAAGTAACTTCTCGCGTGTTCGTGTAAATATAAAAATGTTGGCGATGGCAGGGCGCGTGTTCGTGTACTGGTTCGGCGCGACGCCGGACGTGTGCGTGGCCGATCTGGGCGTGGCGAAGCAGGTGCTCGCGGACCGGACGGGGCTGTTCCCCAAGCACCGGATGAACGCCAACCTCCTCCGGCTGCTGGGCGAGGGCCTCGTGCTGGCCAACGGCCACCACTGGCAGCGCCACAAGAGGGTCGTGCACCCGGCCTTCAACATCGACAAGCTCAAGGTAAAGTTGCAACCATCGTGTTCATTGTTTTGAGGCACGTGGCCCCCGTCTGACGGGCAACTTCTGCGAAGCAGATGATGACGGCGACCATGGCGGACTGCGCGCTGGCGATGGTGTCGGCGTGGGAGGCGCGGCTGCTGCAGCGGGGCCAGGTGGAGATCGAGCTCAGCGCGCAGTTTGAGGAGCTCACGGCGGACGTGATCTCGCACACGGCGTTCGGGAGCAGCTACCGCGAGGGGAAGCGAGTGTTCGAGGCGCTCAAGGAGCTGCAGTTCATCACCTTCTCCACGCTCTTCAACGTCCAAATCCCAGCCTTCAGGTGAAAAAAAAAATCTATATTCCCATGCAAAAGAAAAAGGTATCTTTTCTTTCAGTAACAAAAATAGAAAAAAATCGAATTTGAGATTCTTTTCGCACAGGTACCTTCCAACGCGAAAGAACCGGCGGGTGTGGCGGCTCGACAGGGAGGTGCGGGCCACGCTGATGGGAATCATCGAGTCCCGGCTCGCCGCCAAGGACAAGGAGGGGTACGGCAACGACCTGCTGGGGCTGATGCTGGAGGCGTGCGCGCCGGAGCGCGAGGGGGACCCGCAGCAGCTGAGCATGGACGAGATCGTCGACGAGTGCAAGACCTTCTTCTTCGCGGGGCAGGAGACCACCTCGCACCTGCTCACCTGGGCCATGTTCCTGCTCAGCACGCACCCGGACTGGCAGGACAAGCTCCGCGACGAGGTGCGCCGCGAGTGCGGCGGCGCCCGTGGTGCTTCCCTCACATACGACACGCTCAACAAGCTCAAGCTGGCAAGTCTCCATCTCAGCCTGTATCTTTTTCAGTGACAGACGATGCTGATCGTTAACGAGATGCGTGTTCGCAGATGAACCTGTTCCTTCTGGAGACGCTGCGGCTGTACAGCCCGGTGCCGCTGATCCGGCGATGCACGGCGTCGCCCGTCCAGCTGGGGGCATCACGGTGCCGCAGAACGCGCTGGTGACGATCCCGATCGCCACGATCCACCGCGACAAGGCGGTCTGGGGCGCCGACGCCGGCGAGTTCAACCCGGCGCGGTTCGACGGCGGCGGCAGGAACCTCAGAGCGATGCTGGCCTTCTCCATGGGCCCCAGGGCCTGCATCGGGCAGAGCTTCGCCATGGTCGAGGCCAAGGCCGCGGTGGCCGCCATCCTGCAGCGGTTCGCCCTCGCGCTGTCGCCGGCGTACGTCCACGCGCCCACCGACGTCATCACGCTGCGCCCCAAGTACGGCCTCCCAATCATCGTCAGCAGCATCCAGGCGTAGATTGAACTCTACAGTACTTCATTATTATTATGCAAAATCTTGTCGTTCAACAATGCTGTGGTGGTACGATACTATTGGGAGCGTGGGCTGGAGCAGCTACAGTACCGTGGCAACGTGTATATCACAAGTGGACACGTTTGGTGCAGCGGGACTAGCACTATCGTCACCACATTTCTGAAATTCAATTATGTAATTCACCACATCGTTTGAACAATGTTGCGGTAGTACATTAGTGTTAGTGACCAACATTATCTAAAAAAACAGTATTAGTGATCAAGAGAGTATCGCGGCAATACATGCGAATCAAAAGTGGGCACATCCGGTGCGGTGCGGGGGAGCTATTACGTTCAAACATTGCACGGTGGACTGTTATGCTGTTCGCATCACATTTCTGAAGTAATTAATTCTGATTCACCGACTAATTGCTTCCTTCGCATCACATTTCTGAAGTAATTAATTCTGATTCACCGACTAATTGCTTCCTTCGCATCACATTTCTGAAGTAATTAATTCTGATTCACCGACTAATTCTATAGTTATCTTGAGAGGACGCCGTTTTTGCACGCTCTATCACATTTATGAAATTTTGTACTGGACACTCAATGGAAATTGAAAAATGTGCATCTCTTTCAAATTTTTGTACATATATGTCCATATCTTTTGTACGCTTCGTGCTCCTCCACATATCTCGTGATCAGTCATCTTTTCGTACCATATCATATGTTGATAACATTTTACCAAATAAATTATATAGTACACTTGACAGCTGAGTGATCATGAAGAGCTAAATATTTCTTTCGTGGGCTAGACAGCTGAGTGATGGAGAAGTCACATCTCATAGTGGAGTCAGAAACAGTTATTTTGTTAGATAAACACGAAAGAAATATTTATTAGATATAATGGAAAATCAAAGAGTAGTCAAATTTTTTTAAAAGTCATATAAAATAGATGGCGAAAACGTTCACGGGACCTTTTTCCTTTACGACCAATAAACTATCAAACTGGGTGTCAAAAAGAAATGCAAAATCAAACTGGCCGTAGTTCATTTACCGACCACTGTGCCGCGGCGGATCTCAGCCGTCCAAGTGAACGCCAATGGTTATCAGGACCCCGCCGAGTTCAGATATGGCTCTCGGTTTCCCCGCTCCCGAATCACCTGCTTGAGTTAAAAAAAAAAAAAATCACCCGCTTGAATCGAAGCCAGCGCCACCTCGCCGGCCGCGGCTCACCTGAGCCGCCGCGCCGGATGCTTCCGCTCGCCATAAAGCGGAGCATCAAACCGAGGCTATCGATCCCTCGTCAAGGCTTCCCAGCACCGGTGACGAGTTCTTGCGGCGATTGCAGCAGCAGACGCGGCGCTCGCGAGGCTGCCGTCTCGCACGCCTCCCTCCTCCTGCAGCTGCAGTCCTGCCGGGCACTCACTGAGGTTCGGATTCTGCACGCTGCACTTTTTATCGGCGGACACGGCCAAAGCACCGTGCTCTCCGCCTCTCCGGGCAGCTGGTGCGCGCGTACGCTGGCCAGGGGGACGTCAAGCACGCGCTGCGCATGTTCGACAGAATGCCACAAAGGAACTCCTTCGCGTGGAACGGCGTCATAAAGGGCCTCGTCGATGCTGGCCGGTTCTCGGAGGCGCTGGAGCGGTACTGGGACATGGTCCGTGACGGCTCTGTTGCCGCTGATTGTTTCACGTACCCACCTGTTCTTAAAGCGTGTGCGGCTCTTGGTGCCGTTGAGCAGGGTAAACTGGTTCGAGAGAACATGGAGGCAAACATTGCCAGGGGCAATGCGAAGCCCAATGTTTTCGTGCAGTGCGCGCTCGTGGACATGTTTGCCAAGTGTGGGTGGTTGAGTGAAGCAAAGAGTGTGTTTGAGAGCATGGTAGTAAGGGACTTGGCTTCTTGGACTACAATGATTGGAGGGGACGTGCATGGAGCAGACTGGAATGAGGTGATGAATTTGCTCAATCACATGAGGTTAGAAGGGTTTACGCCTGATTCAGTGATTTTCGCCACTGTTATTCCCCAATGTGGCAGGGTCAAAGAGCTGGGGACTGCGATGGCATTGCATGGGTGTTCAGTTAGGTATGGAGTTAATGATGATATCTGTGTCTCTAATGCTTTGGTTGATATGTACTGCAAATGTGCCAGTCTGGATATGGCCATTTCTCTGTTTCGGTCTATCAATTTCAAGGATGTCATCTCTTGGAGTGCCATAGTTGCAGGACATTCACAAAATCGAATATATCATGCAAGTATCAATTTGTTTACTGAAATGGTTGCTTCTAGAGTAAAACCAAATTCCACTACTCTGGCAAGCGTACTTCCTAGTCTTTCAGAACTGAAGTTATTCAGGTATGGAAAGGAAATGCATTGCTTCTCTGTAAGAAATGGACTTGAGCACAGTGAATTCCATGTTTGGGGGATATGCTGTGAACGAGGATTCAGAGTCTGCATTGCATGCATTAAGGGCCTTGGAAACAGTGGGACTTAGGCCTGATCATGTGACTGTTGTTTCAGTTCTTCCACTATGCAATCAACACTCCAGGTTCCTCCAGGCTAAGGAATTACATGCGTATGCCATCAGGAACAACATAGGTTCAATTTTCTCAGTTAGTAATGCACTTATTGACATGTACTGCAAGTATGGTTGCCTAGAAATAGCGAGAGAGATTTTTGAACTGATGAAAGAGCGAGATACCATTACGTACAACACATTGATTTCTTCTTTTGGAAAACATGGTCATGAAAATCAAGCATTCAGTCTTTTTGGCATAATGAAGAGAAATGGAATTGCTCCAGATAAAGTGACCTTTGTAGCTCTAATATCATGCTGTAGCCATGCAGGCCTTATTGACAAGGGTTTGTGTTTCTACAATTCCATGATAAGGGACTACAATATTTCCCCAGATATGGAGCACTATTCTTGCAGATCTAGGAAGGTTGTTGATGCTTAGAGTTTTATTGCAAATTTACGGGAAGCGCCAGAAATTGACATTCTTGGGTGCCTGTTGTCAGCATGCAGGGAATCTAATATCTATGCCAATGCAGGAATGTGGTCTGATGTGGCTAGGATAAGAGCTTTTATACAAGAGAGGAGCTTAAAGAAAAAGGAAGGAAATAGCTTGATTTGAGATCATCTGTGTGTAGATGCATCCTCTGAATATATGTTCACCTGTATATTTCCAAAAGCTCAAAAAGCCATTTATTCATGGTTGCATGGAAGGAAAAATTAAAAAGGATTTCCATATATAGCAGACTGCCAATTTAATGGAATATACACACAGCTAGCAAAACCATCTTATGGTTACTTTGTACCATATCTAGACTAAAGTAGGCATGACGAAGGGTAAAACTGATTATGTGAAAGCCACTGACTTGGGAACTAAGCATTCTGGAGAGAACATGCAGGGGCATTAGAAATTGCATCAATCCGCAGTTTGAAAAGTTTCTCTGGAGGACATATTGGAGGTTATAGGTGAGTGGAAAATATAGGGTAATATTTAATTTTTAATTTCTGTGATTTTATTAGTGCTAGGCATTGAAGGGTTATAAAAGTTTGCTTCTTTCTCTATTTGGCCTGCAATCTGCAGCCTTGCACACTTCCGGGATCAGTTACCTAAAAGGTGATTGGCCTATAATCAAGTTTTGTAATTTCTTATTACTCTGAAAGGTGGTTGGCCTAATTGTTTCTTGCCACACTACTTGCTCTCATTTTTGGACTTTTTGTTGGTCAGCTTTCATTTCTCTATATTCAGGTTAGCATGTTCTTGATCTTCCTTAATGATCATGAATCTTATTCACATCATTTTGTGTAGCTGGGCAATCATTTGTCAACTGAATGTGCCTTGATAGAATTAATCTGTAAAATGTTATGTACTTAACTGAATGTTATCCATCTGATCATTTATCTCTTCTGAATCTGTTTTCTAGGAAAATTATGAAAGTATGGCTGAGAAGAATGCCAAACTGGAGGAGCAGATAGTTGACATAGCCTCCTATTTTCGATTCCTTAAGGTACATTCACTTGATACTGGGCAACTGATTGCAGGGCAAGTACATCAGATGCATCCAGTGCTCTTCTTATCTTCCAAATACGGTTGTACAGATACATGCAGAAGTGCCTAATTTTGCTTTTTCATGAAAGATGTGCCTGAATGTCTATTAGACATGGCAAACCGGTACAGTAACAACAATCTACTGATCAAAACACTGCTTTGCATCGGATAGTATGCACAGGACGACCTGTTCTCACTGGAGACTGGTGCTGGAGGAAAACACATGCTGATGCCAGAACTAGCGGATATGTTCAAAGAGCCTTCCAAAGCTGTCACTGGCAACAAAGGAGCTAGTGCTGGTGATGTGTTGGGAAATGTTTCCCCGAGTGCAAGGAACACCACCGCTACTGAGGCAGCATCAGCGAGAAGAGGATGTCAAGGAAATGCAGCATGCGCATCTGATGCCAGAACCAGCGGATCTATGTCAAAGAGCCTTCCAAGGCTGACACTGACAAGCAAGGAGCTAGTGCTGGCAATGTGTTGGGAAATGTTGCCCCAAGTCCAAGGAACGCCACTGCTACTGAGGCAGCATCAGCGAGAAGATGATGTCAAGGAAGTGCAGCATGCACATCTTTCCAGCCCCACGTCAGCCGGGGGCACAGCCAACATGGCCAGAGATGATGAGTTGCAGACAGTTCAGCTATGCTCTGGCGACCTCGACTCGCAGCTCCTATGCAAGTATGTAAATCGAAAGTATTCCCCCACTTTTTATAGTGTGCAGCTAGGATCTTCCAAATCTTGGAGAAAATGTGGACTTGTGGGGAGAAATTACGTTTCTTCCTTTTATATTCCACTTGAAATCTGGAATAATCGTGGGGAAAACATCAAATTATCATCAGCTTATTTTCCTAGATGGAGACACATACCACACTAGATTACTTCAGGACTTCTTTCATGTATTAGTTCGCCAGTTGCTACCATATACTAATGGTTGTCTTTACTAAAGGATGCCCAAGCAGAAAGATGTCAAAAGTTGAATAATGGAGCATCTGGATCTCCCTCATGATGCATCATATGCAGTGCTCAAGGGCAAGTTAATTAATCAGTGAAGTTGCGGTGTGGGCTATGTATTGATCAGTGCAATTATCCGAAGTTTGTTCAGACTGAGGACAGCAACAATACCTACATTACTACAGGTTTTCTCTGATTGCGGTGTGGGCTAGTGTCATGAACTAGCATGCATCAAATGCTTCAATCACTTCTTATTCAGTTTCATTTTAGATCTCTGGAAACATAATTTCTTGATGATTGGTGCTGCTTTTGTTTTTGAAGAAAACTAGAAAAGTTTCAGTTACTTTCGTCTTTATTTTCAGTGTCTCCTGTCTAGATATTTGTAAGGACTCTAAATTCTTGGGATGTTTTTACTTATAGTGCAAATGGAGCCGATTGATTAGCGAGAAATCAAGAAAGCAAAGATCTGCAAAGGGGCATCCTTATTCAGGTCACATCTTTTTACCAAATTTTTGAAAGTTCCAAACCTGAAAATGCCCGGTTTTGACCATATGACATCTTGCAACGGTAACTATCTACACCCGCATAATCGGAAGTTCATTAACATCATGTGCACCTGATCCGTGCTAAAATATTTCTGGCTGACTTGCACACAACAATTAGATGCTATACTTGAGAGTAATAATATGGAAAAAAAACAGCATTAAGTGTTTTCAACCGCCTAACTGGCCATCTCTTCAGGTCTAGCCGTGTGGCGCACTGCCTATGGACAATTGGACATGAGGTCGGCTGCAGATACCGGAGTAGGCAATGATAGGCAGCACATGCGGATTCTTTCCACAGAGAACTCCAGATTTTATATACTGCCCATAAAAAGCTTCACGAAGACCGAAGTAACCAGAGTGTATTAAGCATTAGATTGGGTGGCAGCTACCATTAGCGGCCTGAAACAGAATAACATCAGATGTTTATACACTACTGTACTCCACTAGTACTTTATTACGCAAGACCTTGGGTGCTGGGTGCTGGAGCTTAAATGGCACACCTCTCCATGTGAGCAGATAAGGGCGCTCCAGAGAATGGGGTACCGACCCACGCTCTATGTTCATGCTGCATCCATGAACTGTTGCCGCTGCGGACGGCAAGAGACGAGCTTTGGATGTTTGCCTGATCTGATGAGTCATTGGTCCATTTGTCATAATCGCCACGATGCCCGCTGCTGCAGCGTTTGATAGCCGGGTCCGGTCAATTCATGGGCGTTGGAATGGGCAATGGCATCATCGTGCTGGGTGCCGACATGTCCACAGGCCATTCTGCGCTAGTTTTAAATTGTCCAGCAACATTTCGTTGCTTGTATGTACTAATCTGTGTGTGAATGTTCTGGGAATACTGGGGTTGCTTATAGTTGGCTGGCTGTCGAGAACTTTAGGGTGATTTACATTTCAAGCTAAAGAAGCTATGTAAAGATAAGATGTAAAAGATTGAGAACACGGAACTATGGAAGAAAAAAAATAGTAACTTTCTGGGTATGTGTCTTACTTTATTCGTTCCATTCTGGCCATCCATGCAATCAAGCATTGTCTAGATCCACAAGAACATGCTCAAAGTCGCTCACGGAAGGGATGGAATCGAAACCTGCCTGCTTGGATTCCGCCCGATCTGAGAATTAATGAAAGCGGTTTACCTACTTTTCATGAATCAGCATGCTAGTAGAAGCAGAGAAATGGACAGAACAGATAGGAGATAGCAAGAAAAGTTCCTGCATGTTGGTACCCTCTTCAATCAAAGCCTATGCATCATCAGTCGATCGAAGCGGGCCACGCTACAAGATCGCACTAAACACTAAATCAGGTCACATCAAACCAGAAAATTATTCTCCAGGGAAAAATAATTCAGAAGATGTACTAGCAAGAAGCATTTGCATGATAACCGGACCAGCTGTCAGCCACACAACAAAAGAACCGTTATGGCCAGTAGATGTTGCTGCGTCCGCGTCAACTGTCAGCAGAGTTGGTTTCCTCAAATCCACTTAATAAAACCTGAAGCAAAAAAATGATACTCCATCATCAAAGACAGACTGGAGGAGTACTGACAGTTGCAGTGAGTTCATTGCATTGCAACGAAGTTGGCAGTCAGCAATGATTCGACCAGGTTTCTACGGATCTGCTTCCACGTAGCCTTGCATTCCTGCTGAAGAACGGAAGAGTGCGTTGAAGTCTGAACTGAAACGCGAAATGTTTTATCGAAGCCTTGACCATGTGTCCTGGCCGGGTTTGCATCCACTCTAACTAATTAACCGCAAGCGTGTAACAAAATTGATTACAGTCACAGCCTTCAAAATCAAGCATGGCGGAGCGAGCGAGAACTGCGCCTGACGAACAGACCTCGTGGATGCAGAAAAAAGTCGGCACGCAAACTGAAACCAAAGTACGAAGCCAGAGGCACGCCCGTCGGATCAGCGCTGGCCGTCGGATCCGTACAGCGAAGCGCACGCGGCCAAGGAACCTTCGGATCCGATTCTCTCCTCACCGCCCTTGCCCTTGCGCGCGCGGCATCTTCCCACGCTCCGGCCACGTGTGACGGCCGGCCGCCTCGCCTTTATAAGCAGCAGGCGAGCGAGGCCATCAGCTTATCACAAGCATCTCAAACTCACCTGATAACTGTCATTGCATTCGCAACTAGTTTGCTCTTGCTCCTGCTCATTTGCTAGAAGAGGAGAGAAAATGTCGGACAGCACGGCGACCTGCATCGACATCATTCTGGCCATCATCCTGCCGCCCCTCGGCGTCTTCTTCAAGTGCGGCTGCAGCGTGAGTGCATCCCCAACTGCTCATCTTATCACGCTCATGTAGTTGGCCATGTGCATTATTTGAGGCTGGCTAGGTTGAGGTTTCTGACTGTTGTTTTGCGACCGGTGTCTCGACCTGCAGATTGAGCTCTTGATCTCCATCGTGCTCACCGTCTTCGGCTGGATCCCCGGCATCATCTACGCCGTCTGGGTCATCACCAAGTAGACATGACACGCAGGACAGGGACCTCGCTCCGTGGCCCCCTCAAGGTACATGCGGCATCTTGTTACCTGTTTGCAGCCCAACTTTGTTTTCAGAGATGCTAAGCATTTCTGCTTAACCTTGTTCGAGGAGTGAGACTAAGGTGCAATCTGTGTGCTTGCTTGTGGCAGGTGAACTGATGGGGGCATTGTGCGTGTGATTCCGTCGTGTGAGAGGGCGGTGTAATCTGTTTGTTTAATTGGATGTAAACTTTATTTCTTGTTTCTTTTCTTCTTCCCCTTTGGACTGGATGGTGCGCACTGTGTTCGGTGTGCTGAAGAACACATGCTCGGTGTTGGTGCTTAGCTTGTTGTTCTGCTAGGCTGGTCAAGCTGCCGCTCTGTTCGTCCCTCTGCGTGGGAAAACAAGTACAGAGTAGTGTAACTCCACCGTTGTATCATCTGGCTCCTCTGCACATTTCTCTCCTTGTGTATTTTGACTAATTTTTTAATTAATCAGGTCGTCCTGTTTCATTTTGCGTCTGTTCTTGAGCTTTCTTTTTCAACATCAACGTTGTTTTATTTTCGTGAAATTGTGGAATAAGGGCTTGTTGGGTTTGGTCGGAATGAAGCAACTCAAAATCGAATTGTTTGTATGAAAAAAAAAAACATGTTCGGTTACAGCCGGTCTGCAATGAAATAGGCCAATAGGGCCTGTTTTATTTATTTTGTACAGCTTATGGTCCGGAATGAAACAATCTTTTTACTTATTTCTAGTTCAGAATATTTCTTGGGCCTATTTCAATCAGCCGGAAACGAATAATGCATAAGGTGGAACTAGCAATGTTTCGCACATGGATCCTATTATTCTCACGAGCTTCACGAAAAGTCTATATGAAGAGGATCCGCCATGCACTTAGAGATCAGATTCAGAGTCCAAACAATGAGACCGAACAAGAGAGCAGCGGATACAGAGATTGCATAGGCTCTAGCTTGAGTCAACATGTTGTTTGTCTCATTTGCAAAACTGCTCCCTAATAATGCTCCAACGGCAGCACAAGAAAAAATCCACCATAGGAGCTAGAGACAAAAAAGGTATGAGCATGAAGTGTATTATTATAATCCAATAAAAGTAAATGTATAAAAAACAAAGATGAGGCACTTCTGCACTTGCTTCACCACACAAAGAGAACAAATTATACATTAGACACATACCATGGGTTTACAAAGTGGTTCTAGTATCCCTTTGCATGCATTTTTTTGCCTCATCATACTCTTCTTCATCCTCGAAATTGGTTGTCGTGTGTCTGTGGTACCAATATTCTCATATCTGTCCCTCAATGCAAATAGCAGGAATGTCGACATAATAGTAGCATCAACGTCTATCTGAGTCACAACAATCTGTCCAACAACGTCTATTCGAGTCACAACAATTCGTTCCTACTGACATTCTAGAGTGTCGGTGTTCAATCCCAGTGGATGTAATTAGATAGCATGTGTACCACTCCATTTTGTTGTTTGATCGTGCTTTGTATCCCGAGTTGTGTGCAATGAGAAAATTCAGGTGAGGAACTACCCACCGCGATCTATTCTACTAACACAAACAAATCCACTGTTCTCGTTCCAAAGATAACATTATACTTGTAATTACAATTAGAAGGTGATCCGCGAAGTTTGCACGGCTAGAAATGACATAGGTTTAATTTTGTAGTAATTATTTTTTAATATATATATAATATAATATAACTGAATTTATTCTTGCCTATGCTTAAGCTCTCTCACTACATATAGTAACATTTTTTTCTTGTTTGTTACTCAGAACATTTTTTCTTTGCTCACAATGGTTTTTGAAACATAATCGAAATTGCATGCGTACCAAAAAAAACTATATAGATAAAAGTAAATTATTTTATTTATTTTTTGAATTTCTATATATTTATGTATTGTAATAGGATATTGACTATTCCATTTCATCTCGCCATCAAATTTTTATAAAATGTAATGATTAATATCTTTTTTAGATTGATATGATAATTTTGTGACCTTTAGCAAAGGTGGTGGCTTCTTTACGTGACTAAATAACCGGAAAGAGAGTGCAAAATGGCCCGTCGAAACCGTAGACGTTTGTCACGTTTCTAGCGGAAGGATCTCTGAGTTCTGAGGATCGACTGCGCCATGTTTTTTATGCAACCTTTTATTTGCCTTTGGCTGCGCCACGTGCTAGTAGTAGTAGCTGGTACAGTACAATACAAGTGAAAACTGACGCGCCTCGCAAAATGACAGCAGACTACGGCCCCTGTTACTGCTAGCTAGCGCCATGTGATCCACGCAGGTACGTAGTCCCGTAGCATACGTCGTACAATTATGCACTGTATCGGTGCGTACTCTGATCGTATACCCGTGGCGAGGCGAGGCAGATACGACGAGCCCCACGGAGCAGCTCGGTACATCTCCTGGGAATTGTCGGCACGGTATAGAAAGAGGCAGTAGCTTTCGAACAACGGCAAGATGGCCCCGTTCCCCGTCATGGTGTGATCCATGACCCGGCAACGGAACGGCATAGTACCTCGCTTTGCCAGCTGCTCAAGCCAGGATTTTCTTGAGAATATGCCAGTTTGCACGGGAACGGCATGGTATGTAGTGTGGCGCTGGGGCCCGGCCTTATTGGGCTCGGCTCGCGTCAGCAAGACTGGGACAGGCCACATGGCCCATGCAACATGCTCCGCGGCCTGCAATATCTTCCGTTTCAAACAGATCAAGCTCACATGCATGATTAATCGTCGCGGCCATTCCTTTCGTGGCCCTTTTTTCGTAATTCCTTTTGGTGGCCCTGCGTGATCACACTAAACACTAATCTGTGTCACATCGGGCTAAAAGATTGTTCCCTGGCAGGTAGGATTAGCATGACGAAAGTGAGAACTGTTTGGCCAGTAGGTGTTGCTTTCGTGCCAACTTGTATATTCAGATTTGGGTGGACTCTCTTCGGCCGCGGCAGAGAAGCAGAGACTTTCTTCCCAGCTTTAATTTATCCAGTCTGGTTTCCAAGGTTAGCACTCAAGTTTCAGCTTGTATACGGATTATACAAGTTGCTTCTTGTGCAAGGGTAGTATCATAAAGTGGCAACCAAAATTTCCAAAATAAGCTGGATTAAGTTACTCCTAGCTAGGCTACTTAATTATTTCAGCTTATTTGCCAGACTTTACTAGTACTTTACAATGAACAACTGGTATAATCTATAAGCTTGTTCGAAAAAAAATCTATAAGCTAAAACAGAAAAATACTCCTAAGAATTTATTCAAAAAAGATAAAAAAACTCGTGGATGCACATCGTCACGTACTATCCCAGAGTAGTTGGAGATGCATTCACACAAAAAGAAAGGCTGGTTTATACTGGAAAAGCCGAATTTGGCTCAGTTTTATTTACTCTCAACGGCAAGGCTTGCAATTTCATACTGCAATTCGTTGTTTGCTACGCTACGAGCTCATGCGATGCGAGTGCTACTAACTCCATCATGAAGGAGCGTGTGGAATCTGCCCAACGGAGTCGTTCGAGTCTTCTTTCTGTATAGGCCCGAGTGTTGGGATTTACGATTAATTATTCGCTTAGTGGTACATGACATACTCGTCGTCGAGACTACCAGACGCTCACGAATCCATCTCGATCGAGACGATTCGTTCGTCGGAGCAAATGGCCAATGTGTTGTCCGTTTGTAGGAGGAAAAAGGGGACCTTCGTCGATGAATAGCAAATACTACGGAGCATGGATTCTGACGAACAAACAACCGCGTGGCGTAATGCTTGACGGGACGTCCCTCCCGATCCGCTCATGGCCGTTGGACGGGGAAGACATTAACGAAGCTTCCAAATTAAAACCCGATACAATTGTTAGCAGGGGAACTCCGCACGCGCCTGCCACGTGACGGCAGCCCGCGTCGCCTTTATAATCTGCCTAGCTCGCACGCAGCTCATCGAACCTGTCTTGTTTGCTCGCTCCCTATCCGTCCGGTCTTTGATATTTTCCCCCACCTCGCACAAGCTCTCGCCGTCTGTCTTGAGCTAGGTAGCAACTGGGTGAGAGCCAGATACGAGAAGAAGATGTCGGACAGCACGGCGACCTGCATCGACATCATCCTTGCCATCATCCTCCCGCCCCTCGGGGTCTTCTTCAAGTTCGGCTGTGGGGTGAGCACACTACTTCAAGTTGTTGCGTGCATAGAATCTGCGGAGAATTTTATCTAAAAAAGAAATATTCTGCGACGGTGCTAGCCGGTAACGTATAGCTAATTTGAGGTCCTGCTCACGGTGCAGATTGAGTTCTGGATCTGCCTGCTGCTCACCTTCTTCGGGTACCTCCCCGGCATCATCTACGCCGTCTGGGTCATCACCAAGTAGAGCAACCCCTCAAGCTCAAGGTATATATATGCATGATTTTTCCACCCTAATACTAATTGTCTCTCCCAAAGAATTGTTCTTGTTTTTCCCCCTGTAAAAAGAGGGACACAAACGCACCTATCTTTTTTACGGCAGAGGCTGGAGATGTTCATATCAGGCCGGGTTTCGATCAGTAATTAGCCTCTCTTTTTTTGAAAGGAGTAATTAGCCTCTTGGTTGCCTGAGGATGAACTAGTTAATTTTGAACTAATCAATCTTCCTTGTTCATCGGCAGGTGATATATACGTGGGGAATCGGCGTATGTGATTCCGGTTGCACACTGTTGATGATGTATTTTTTCTCAAAAATGTAATTTCCTTTTTTTTTCCTGGCCTTCTTTGGTGTAGCTGGATGGTGTGCGTTGGACGCGTGTGCTGTAAATCTTCTTGGTGTGTGTGTGTGTTGGTGTTTTAGCTTCCTGTTCTGGTACGATCGACCTGTGTTACCTCTCCGCGGGATACGGAGCGCATCTTCTTCTCCATTGTATCATCGACCGTATGCATGATTCCTCTGCATATTTGGCTCTCCATATGCTGTACGTACATCTTTGATTTGATTAATTATTCGTCCTGGTTTAAGTAATGGTGAAATCCTTGACTATAGTGCTTGAGCAGTTGAGCATCTTGGCTTTTGGTTGTTAGAAATGAACTGTATTTGTTTGGTGAGACTGCCGTGGCACGGGAAGGATCAAAGCGAAAGGGATGTGGCGTCGGAAAACCTTTTTTTTATTAAAAGATATAATGGAAACGAAGCCCAGCCTCTGTTCTCCCGGAGGAATCGTCGGAAAACCATATGGGTAGCGCGGCGTTTCCTAGCGGGAGGCGGCTAGTCCATGTCCAGCTTTTTGTTCGTATCAATCCTCTTGTATTCTATATAGGCGTTTCGTTTGCTTTTTGTTTCATTTGAATATAGCCGATTCTAACGACTCTCTGAGAGTGCCAGCAGGCCGATGAGAAGGTGAGACTATGGGTGTGTTTGGTAGGCTGCAGCAGCCTCTAACCAGGCTCGTGAGATGCAGGGTCGGTGTGTTTGGATACCTGAACTGCCCTTTCAGCCAGGCTCAACTCGTGCAAAAGGCGCCTCCGAGCCAGGCCCGATAGGAACACAAGAATCGGTCGTAGCAATAGAGCCTGGCTCTGCTCATGCAACTACGGAGCGGGGTACGAGCGCGGATGCATCCGCAGGTGGCCGCTCGAGCAGGGGTCGCGGAATCCCTTCACCTTCCCTCTCATTCGCTAGCTCCTTTGACTCGTGACTCCGGTCTCCGCTCCGTACGATTCCTCCGCCGCCGCCGGCAGATTCGACGGCGGAGACCCGCAGATCTCGCTGTAGCTGGCGCTGGTGATCGACACAAGCCTCTTTCTTCTCCTTCCGCATAGTAGCGGCCGACGCGGGCGTCCTCCATGCCTCCCCTAGTGGACCAACAGTGTCCTTCTCCTTCAGTGCGACGGCAGCAAGGGTAGCGGCCCCTTCTCTGTTGCGGTCCGGGTGCTCGTGAGAATAAAGGCCGCGATCAGTCGCAGAATACATCAGATATCTGAGGATCTATCAATTAAGTGGGTGCCAAGATCCATATTAGCACTGTGGCCAGATTTGGATCTTCACTGCCATGGGCTGGCAGCGATTTAGCCACCTTCAGTCGATTAAACAAGATACGTGAATTGTTCATCATGATCCACATGCACATTAATTCCTTGAAATGCTATTCAGATTACTCACTCATTTATGTTTTGATTAGCAAATTATATGGTGTGATTATAAGTTGTTCTGATTAGCAGGCCAATTGAATTGTTGCTTCTCTGATTAGTGTGGTTCTTCCTTCATCGGACTATATAAATTTTAGGTGATAACATTTTCCCCTGAATCGGTGCCCTGCTAATTATTATGTTTCTTATTAAAACCTGTCTGTAACATCCTACAGTAGTAGGTTTTACAGGTCCGTTTCTTATGAAAAATTATGTCTGAGTCTGATTGTGTCTACTGTATTTTTCATTATATCAAATCTTATTTATTGATGCACACTGCAAGCTATCATTGCCTCCGAGATGTTGTACTTGTCAGTTCTCGCTGAACTTGAGCATCTGAAATTGCTATAATTGTCCAGGAAACCAAATATTGTTGTAATAACCACTTTGTACCACGAGACATTTTAATCACTGAAATCCTAGTGTTTGTATTTCCAAGAAAAAAATTGTTCTCAAAAGTTAGCCATTCATATATGTGATTCTGTGAACAACAATAATTATAATGGTAACCTCACCAAATTGAACCAAGGTAACCAGACCTGGCTTGTATACAGTCAACCAATCATCATATCTTGCATTTATGCATGCAGCCCAAGTTGAAATACAGCCAACCAAACACATGCTCACTTGGGCCAGGCCGAGGTCGAACCAGATAACCAAACACAAGAGCCTGCATCTGTGGAGCCTGGTTCTGTTGAGCCTGAATCTACCCCCGAGCCAGGCTCAAGCTGAGCCAGGTAACCAAACACACCCTATAGTGGCGCGTGACGTCTTCAAAGCTGTGTACAATGAGATGGCCTTTGTGGTTGTGTGGATTAGTTGATGAAGAGGTTGGTAAAACTCCTCTTGTTGGAAGGGTAATTATTAAGCTCAGCCGCCTGCATATGCCAGTCCGGGGGCGGGGCTCTGCCAACGGGAGATGAACACGGATGAGCATGTGCCCGGCGTGTATGAGAGCCGTTGAAAGCGACCGCCGATCTAACAGCTAGGAGCTCCGTCGCCAGGGAGCAAAGTGATGCCATGATGTTGGACCAGTGGACCAGTGCCAGTGCGGCAAGGTGGATCGCTATCGTCGCCTGTGGCCCGGTCCGGCAGACCTCGATCGCAGCGACGGGCAACTGCCAACCACCACCCGGCAAAACCTGCGTCTCGCTAGACCACCGGCGCGTGATACACCACAATTCCGGGGGATTTCTGGCACTTCCATTATTGGATTGCCACCCAATCCAAGCGCATGCATTTCATGCGCGCTAGGCATGAGCAGGTTCATAAAACTGAACTGACAGGCCGGTTTTTTAACCAAAAAATCGTCCGGTTAACGAAAAACCGTCGGTTAACAAAACTGCTACGGTATGTAGCGATCGAACCGCCCGACCGACCGGAATCGGTTTCTCAGTTAACCGGGATAACCGGCCAGTTTTAAACGGTCATGAGCTCACGAGAGTGAGTCCAGCCTCGTGCCAAGAGAAGAGAACTCAAGAGAGCCTCGCCCCTCCGCCTCCGGTGATTCGCACGCCGCCCGCCGATGATGCAGAGGACGAGGAGCGAGGTGCTTCTGTCCCGGTTGTGTACGTGTCTGGTCGATTCGTGCAAGCACATTGGGCAGCATGGGCCTCCGGCCGAGCCGATATCCATGCTTTCCGCAGGCCGGATCGTCACTGACTGTGACATGCTTTCACCTTGCTATGGGCTCTCCCCAGATTCAACTGGCTGCGGGCCGAGAGGCATCCGTAGTCACTAGGCGTCCGTAATATCAAGAAAAAGCACCATCCAATTTTTATTAGAATCCCTAAAAATAAAATTTTAATACAACGAGCTTTTCGTACTATAGGACTTTAACGGTAATTTGACCAGTGCCAGCAACGTAAATCCCTCGCCCAAAATTTCAGCTTATACTGCAGTAATGCGAGACACTGCGGGTTAATTTAGCGTCAAACAAGTAGCGACCACCATGTTCAAGAGCAATTCGTATTGTTACACTTGCACAGCAGCGTCAACCACCACACCAGGCAACATATACAACCAAAAAGAAAGCAAACAAAAAAAACATAGATAAAACACATTGGCTCCACAAACTATCTCCATCATATTTCACTGAGAACTGCCGTTTTACACACCAACATCAAGGAGCGCAGCGCCACCTACTGTTTCATGTCTGCCAATTTCAAACTGCTACAATCGAATGATTATTCCCAACTTCGGAGCCCATGTGCCATCGAGATCAAATAGAACCAATCGGTTCCACTAGGAAAAAAACGAGGAGATTGACAAGTCGTGCATTCCTACACAAACGAACCGGCATCGATAAAGCAAGATTAGCTGCAATAAGCACCTGAACCAGGCCCAATAAACACTTCTCTAAGAATATACTGTACAGTATCTCCTGATTTATACTATGTGATCAAAAAGTTCTAGCATCACGCAAATACTACAAGGCTACTGCCACCAAGATCCCATCACACAGCTGAGACTACTTAAGCCCAGGAACATTAAAAACAGATAGAACCAAAATGCCTCATCAAATGAGATTGATGACAAATGCAGAATTGAATGGGAAATTGCATAAAACACAGGCATCAAATATAATATGAATTGCTACTTAAACTAGAACAGCACACCGATAGCAAACCAGTGGAGCACCAAAAGTTGGGATTTGGCAAAACTCATCACATTATCTGATAACTGAAACAACAATACAGCCATCGTTGCACTAGTGTCTCAATGAAAATATTACCATCTACAATAACAGTTCAAAGTAGTAGAATGGTAGTAACCTAAGGATAGTACATAGGCCTATAACAGTTGGGATACGAAGGAAGTAAGAGAAGCATACAAAGATCCCCTGCAACTCGCTCAACTGAAAATAAGTAAGACAACCAGTTATTGTAAGTCCTACCTATTGTTCTTCCTCTGCATCTCGGCTCTTCTTCTTTTTCTTTTTCTTTTCGCTCTTCTCCGCTTCTGCAGTGTTTCCATTTTGAGCACTTTCTGGATCAGCAGCATCGCTTCCCTCTTTGCTCTTCTTCTTCTTCTTTTTCTTCTCGCTGCCATCCTTCTCATCAGCCACATTGTCCTTCTCCTCCTTCACTTCTACGGCCTCAGCTGATTCACCCTTGTCCTTCTTTTTCTTCTTCTTCTTCTCACTCTTCTCCCCTTCAACTGCCTCGACAGCTTCCTCAGCCTCAACCTTGATCTTCTTTGCAGGCACAGAAGCATCAGCATCATCACCCTCCTCGTCCTTCTGCCTCTTCTTCTTTTTCTTCTCGCTGACCTCTCCAGTGGCAACTGCATCCTGTTCCTCCTTCACCTTCTCTGGCTCAGGAGCAGCTGCAATGCTAGCAATCGACACGTCCCCACCAGTGGGAAGCACCACATTCCGGACCCACTCGGCTGGTGTCTTCTCATTCGGCTTCCCATGCTTGTCAAGAAGACCCTCAGCGACCATCTTCTTCTTCTTGAGTGCCACCGGGCCAAGCCCCCACTTCCTCGGGTAAGTGTCTCTGTCCATCACCACCCTCTTGATCTTCGCCACCGCGCCATGGTCACAAGTGGCCATAACAGCAGTGGTCATTTCAGCAATACCAATGGCAATCGCCTCCCCCTTGGTAGTCATGAGTACTACCTCCTCCCCAGTCTCGATATCATTGTCAAACCGGAGCAGCCCGGGAATCATAAGCTTAGCACCATAGCAGATAGCATTCACAGCAGAGTCCTTGACAACAAGCCTCTTATAGCTAGTAAGCAGTACCTCAAGCGGCATGACAATGCGCCTCAGATAACTCTCATCCTTGTAGTTGTCGAGCGCCCACATGCCATCCATCACATCGTGCATGGTGACCATGTTATCCTGCTCACCGAGGATTCCAGAGCGGACACGGCGCAGCTCCTGCATATGCGCACCGACTCCAAGGAGCAGCCCAAGGTGGACACAGAGTGTACGGACATAGGTACCTGCCTCGCAGGAGATCCAGAACACCGCGAGGTGGCGCTCCGCGTCGTGCTCCAGGAGCTTGCTCTCGTAGATGGTCCGCACCCTGAGCTGGCGCTTGACGGCGGAGATGAGCGGCGGGCGCTGGAACACGGCGCCGGTGAGCGCCTCGAGCGCGCGGGCCACCTTGGCCGTGTCCGGCACGGGGGCGTGGAAGCGGGCGACGCAGACGTACTCCTTGCCGGCGCCCTGCTGCGACTTGACGAGGCGCGTGGCGCGGTCGATGCAGACGATGAGGTTGCCGGTGACCTTGGGGTCGAGGGTGCCGCTGTGGCCCGTCTTCTCGGCGCGGAGGAGGCGCTTGATCCAGGCGACCACCTCGTGGGACGACGGGTTGGAGGGCTTGTCGAGGTTGATGACGCCGTAGCGGAGGTACTCGGCGAGGGGGCGCTTCAGCGGGGAGTGGCCGGAGGGGAGCGGGGTGTAGTGGCCGGTGCGGACGTTGAGGCGGTCGTAGTTCTTGAGGAGGAGCGGCCAGGTGGAGGTGTCGAGCGACGGGACCAGAGACTGGGGCTTGATGAGGTAGCCATCGGTCTTCTCCTCCACCTCGGCGAGCGACGGCGGGTCGGCGGCGGGGATGGCGTCCTTGGACTTGTTCTTCTTCTTCTTGGATTTGGCCTCGGAGATAGGGGACGCGACGGCCGGCGGCGTGGACGACATGGCGGCGGGTGGGTGGGGGAGGGTACTAGGGCTGTCGCGAAGGCGGAGGGGAAAGGGAGGCGGCGCGCAGCGGCGGCGTGGCGGCAACAGAGAAAGGGGAAGAAGGGTTTAGGGTTTAGTAGGTGATTTAATGGGCTGGGCGTATCTTGGGCTCATGGGTTTTAAGTCTGGACCAGGCCAGAACTGAGCTGGGAAAGGAAAAGTGACACAATTCAGTCCAATTGTTTGCATTACATCAAGAAGTGCATGTCATCCATCTTCTCCCTGTTCGTCATTTGTTTAGTTCGAAGACACGCTTAAGGACTTGCTGGACATTATTTTAGTTAAAGGATCCGATTGCTACCACCGAATTGCTCGGACAGTCAATATACATAGAGGCATTCCTCGTTCTGATGAATGCACATAAAAGCCAGTTTGTCGTTTAATTGACTACCTCAATCCAATTTGCTATCGCTGAAGCTGAAATCAAACACACGGGACAAAAAGATGTTAAATTAGACATGGACATGAGCGTTTATGAGCATTTTATGAGCATTTTATAAGCTACTTCCTCCGTTCCATTGAAAGTGTCGCTATGGTATCCGTGTCAGTCAAACTTTTTAAACTTTGATTAGATTTGTAAAAAATATTAGTAATATTTGTATCTCTAAATAAGTTAATTATGAAAGTAGATTCAATTATCTATCTAATGATATCAGTTGTATTCAATAAATATTTATAATTTTCTATATTCTTTATTAAAGTTTAAAAAGTTTGACTAGCAGAGATACGATAACGATACTTTCAATAGGACAGAAGTCAATTGATCGTAGGTTTGCTGTCCTAGCGTCGTGCCTCGTTGTATGCCATGGTGGCCGTGCTGCCCTGCTCAGCCGGGCGAACATTCAACATTTGCATATAGCCATCTGCAACATAGAGATATTATATTGAACGAGAATGCTGTATATGTCACAGGACAATACCCTGTGTGTTGGTCTTGTGAAGGATCCTAGCTACTCTGCCTTTTCAGGCCAAAAAAACAAAGGAGACAGTGAACAGAGGGGCTGCCTCCAATGGCAGGCCGAAACATCCCTACGTTCGTTGCCTTCCTCTTCCTCGTACTGATGCCGCAGATGGTCGTGGCAGGCAAATACCCGCGCTTCACACCATGAGCCCGAGGACAAAGAAGCAGCTCCGGGACTTCTTCAAGGACCACGCGTCGGACATGGCCGACCTCTTACCGACCTGCGGCGGCCCCGGCCACCACCGCCGGCATGTACCTGTACAGCTTCGACGTGGGCACGCCCCCGCAGCGCGTCTCCGCGGCGCTGGACATCACCAGCGACGTCATCTGGCTGCAGTGCGTGGTCACGGTGCCCACGCCCTCCTACCCGCTCCGCTCCACGTCCGCGGCCGAGGTGCCCTGCACCAACCGCACGTGCCAGGCGCTCGTCCCGCAGACGTGCGTCGCGCTCGCGGGGAACCACTGCGCGTACGAGCTCGCCTACGCCGGCGGCACGGCCACCGAGGCCTTCGCGTTCGGCGCGGCGCGCGTGGGCAGCGTCGTGTTCGGGTGCGGGTTCTCCAACCTGGGCGGCGCGATCGGGCTCGTTCTCGCTCGCGTCGCAGCTCCAGGCCGGCCGCTTCTGCTACCACTTCGCGCCCGACGACTCGGTCGGGACCGACGGCAGCTTCGTCCTCTTCGGCAGCGACGCGGCGCCGAGGGCCCCGCGCGCGCGCAGTCCACGCGTCCGCGTGTACACCAAGTTGTGCTACGTGGGGCTCTCTGGGATCCGCGTGGACCTCGCCGTCCCGCGCGGGACGTTCGACCTCCGAGCGGACGGGTCCGGCTGCACCGTCCTCAGCATCACGATACCGGCCACGTTCCTGGACGAGGCCGCGTACAGGATCCTGCGGCGGGCGCTGGTGACCAGGATCGGGCTGCCCACCGTGGACGGGCTGGCGGCGCTCGGGCTCGACCTGTGCTACACGACCGACGCGCTGGCCACGACAAGGATCCCGGCCCTGGCGCTTGTGTTCGACGGCGGCGCCGTCATGGACCTCGACACGTGGAACTACTTCTTCCTGGACGCGGCCACCGGGCTCGAGTGCATCTCGATTCTGCCGGCACCCGCCCGCGGCGGCGGCTCCGTGCTCGGCAACCTCGTACAGGCCGGCACGCATATGATCTACGATATCGATGGTTCCATGCTGCACTTCGAGTCGTTGCAGCCTCAAGCATCGCAACGGCGCTCCGCGTCCGCTCCGGCTATGCGCGTCTTACCGGTTTTGGTTGTTGCCAATCTAGTGTTGTGCGCCGTCGTGTACATGTTGTTATGAACTGTTAAAAGATGCACTGGAAGATGATGACGATGATCCGGAGGAATTCATTCCTTAGTCTAATTTGCCAAGTCAATGCAGCTTTCACGAACAAGGTGACGCCCATTCAGCTTACAAAAACAAAGGCGACCATAATTATTATTTTCATATCACATCACATCAAGAGTGAAAATATTTTCTAATTGTTTTCTAGAGGAATAAAATACTACAAATTCTTAAGGGTCACACGCTTTCAGATCAAATCTCTTGACACAGGGGCTTCAGTCGCATCAGCTATCTAGATAGACCTTAGATAAGAGACATTAAGAGAGCATATTTGATTGCATATCGCATGTCGCCACACCACAATAGTGTCCGTTAATTTGTGTTGTCATACTCGTGTCAATAAAATTAAGCTGGTGTATGTGTTGTATGCAGGCAACCAAGCACCAACTTTTTCCATTGTTGGCTACCACACAACCATGGCATGGTGAACAATGATTTGAACCCTAGGGGCCTAAGCCCCATTACGTATCATGTACTTCTCTTATACACATGCAAGAATTTACCGTACATAAGTAAAAACAGTAATTGATTTGTCCCCCTTATGGCACGACTTGTACTCTCGAGGAGCCCTCGGATTCAAGATGATGCAAAATCGGACAACGTTATGTTTCGTTATTGGGCATCTCGTAAATGCTACATTCTTTTGCCTAAATGTGAAATCCTAAATGCTATCTTTTAAAGTTGCAAAAATACTTTCATAGCTTGCAAATGTTGTACTGGGTTATGTGATTTTGCCTAAATATGAAGTCCTAATATAACAAATTCAATGGATGATGATGTTTTTCAATTTTATTTGAGTATACGTGAGAGAGTTTTCAAAATTTTAAACTTTTACATGTTTTTCTATCTTTGTTAATGTCGAAAGGTTGGAAGAGCAACTTTTTGACGGACAAACCTGAGTGCGTATTTTATTAAGGGAAAGAGAAAGAAAAGGCTGGATGAGTAACAAATTTAAAGAATTTCAAAGTGTATTTTCACTAAGATCATATAACAAAATTCTTTCTCACATGGAATCTTGTTATTAATCTACATGTGAATTATAGAATACACTAGTAACATTTCGTGAAAAAATTTCGCCGGTAACCGGTCAAATATGGTATAACGAGATTTGGGAGGATAGTATGCGATAGCTCGAAACTGAACTGTGCGAAAGGTATGCAACGATCCCCAAAATGGGGAAACCCCGAGCTAATCCAAACCCCCGCCGATCTGAATTCCCCCAAATCCCGCAACAGGCCCTCTAATCCCTGTCAAATCCAATCTCTGATCCAATGCCCCCTACCGGCGACGACCCATCCACCGCCGCCGGCACCTCCTTCCCCGACGCGGACGGCGGTGGCGACTCCGAAGATGGTGACTTTCCCGACGCCCACCTCCTCGACCCCTCCGAGCAAGGCATCCCCAACCCCACCTCCTCCTCGGCCGCCGTCCTACCCCACGCCGTCCCGGCGGGCGGCAGCGGCGGCGGGCCGGTCACCTCCGGCAACGGCGGCGAGCGGCGTCCCCTCTTCCAGCGCCTCTGGACGGAGGAGGACGAGATTGTGATCCTCCGCGGCTTCGCGGAGTTCACGGCGGCGCGCGGCACGGCGTTCGCGTCGCACCAGTACGACACCGACCCGTTCTACGAGGATATGCGCCGCCGCCTCCAGCTCGACTTCTCCAAGAGCCAGCTCGTCGAGAAGCTCCGCCGCCTCAAGCGCAAGTACCGCAACTGCGTCTCCCGCCTGCGAGACTCCGGCGACGCCTTCTCCTTCCGCTCCCCGCACGAGCAGGCCATCTTCGAGATCGCGCGCAACATCTGGCGCCCCGCAAACAAGCACGGCCGCGATCCCGCTGCTGACTCTGACGACGAGGACGCTGTGGCCGCTGCAGCTGTGACGGCCGTGCCTGGCAGCACCAGTCCCAACGGGGAAGTCAAATCTCCCTCCTCTGGAAGGCAGCGACGCCGTAGGCGTTCGACGGAAGTTGCCCTGCCCTGCCCCTGCCCCTGCCATCATGGCGCAGCCCCTCCTCAGCCAGTGCAGTGGCCTGTATCAGTGCCTGTCAAGGTAGAAGACTCACTCCCGGCACTGACCCAGACTCCGATGCCAGTGACAGTGACCATGGATGGCTCGGAGCCTCTCAGGTTGCCGGTCATGTCACCTCAGCCAGGTGTTCTGGATGCCGAGAAGAATTCCCTGACTTCTTTACTCAAGGAGATGATACGTGCAGTCATAAATGTAGGAGTAAGCCCTTTTGGTGTCAAACTGCCTGAGCCGCCACTCGGGCTGCCCATGGAAGGGGAGAAATGGCGGAAGCAGCGGATTCTGGAGCTGGAGGTGTACTTGAAGAGGATCGAGCTGCTGCAGGACCAGGTGAAGACAGTCCTTGAGGAACTCAAGTCCTCCACACCTGGGACTTGATGCGTGATAAGATGAGAATATCTTTCTCGCTTTAGGATTATTGCTATGATTTTTAGTATAGGTGCTTAGTTATATTTTTTGCAAATTTTCCGTCCATAAAAGAGCATCGTTAACTGGGTTGGGGCTTGAAGCTAGTTTAATTATGGTTCTATTGTTCATGTGATATTAGCTGGCATTTTTGGTTTCTCTCCTTATAAGATAGGTATATGGTCTTTCGTTTCTTGAGATAGGGGTATGCTTTGAGTTGTCAGTAATTTTCTCTATAGAAAGATGAATACTTGCAATTGATTTATCAAGAATACAGAATACTGCTATTTTTTTCTTATTTCCCTGTTTCCTTTTGTACGTGTTTTCATTGAGTTATATGATTGAGTATTTGTGTTTATAAAAATATGTAATTTCTATATAGATTATCAGAGCATGATTCATGGATTTGCTTGAGAAAGGCAACAGCAATATACCGAGTTCATGATAGTTCAACTCGTGTTAATCATAGAAATGTAGGTGATAGTTGAGGCTTGTGGTGATATCAGCTATTGTTCTTTCTTGTAAAAGCTTCGCATTGAAATTGAACATGTAAAAGCTGTGTGCAACTAATGGTTAGTATTATCCGCTCAATAAGTTTCTGTCATTTTGCTGTTAGAATAGAGCAAAGGTATAACCCAATTGCTAATAACATGCAATGCCATTTTGAAGACCAGAGTTCGTTATTGTGTCGATACTTGGAAACTGGGACATCACACATATATATAAAAAGAGTTGAATATATATCTCTGTACTATAGAATTTCAGAACAGCAGACATTTTTGCTGTGAAACTGTTAGTTGTTACAAAAATTGTTCTACCAAACATTGTCAACAGCTTGCTGCTGCATGTTTAGCAATGGCAATTGCTGCTGCAATATACCTCGTAGTTGCTCCATTCCCTATCCTACATGTTTTCTCTAGCTTCGGCTTGCTGTGAGACAAGGGATGATGTGGGTGATAAAGTGAAGGAAAGAATGGGGGGAAGGTATATGCAGACTTCACTTGCTGTGTAATGAAAGGTTGCCCCAGTCATCAGGAGCCATCATATTATTGTGTATACTGTTCATTCTGTCGACTTGGAAAGGCTGAACAACTAATCCATTGCTATTTAAAACTTTGGTAATAATCACCTTCTCTATCTTTCAGCTGCTATTTGAAAGAAGCTGTGCTCGATTTATAGTTTGTGTATCCATCTTACTCCCTGCACTAAACTATTATGAAGTGCCAAAACCGAACAAACTGTCTCCCACATTGGCACTCTTAAGGTACATGTGTTGCCGTGAGCTATCCATTCTGTAACTGACCAATTTTTTCATTTCTATTCTAAGAGATCAATGATATTGCAATATATGTTTGTGATGTCAACTCGCTCTTGAATATTATCTTTTGTTTCAGTTACATCTGCAGGTTCAACATGCCATGTCTGCTAACTACCGGGTTTCTTGTATGCTTGAAAATTTTCTCACTCCATCGTTTGATATTCGAACAAGTTCGTGAATACTTGTTCACCTGTCTGGCAGCAACTTAACAGTAACTGGGGGATTTTGTTAACATTTCTATGGTATATACTCGTATGCCATGCCACCTACTTCCTTCAGGAGTTCAGGTTGTCATGTATCTACAATTGAACGAATTAGCTGGTGAGAGTGAGACTGTCAAAATCTGGTTGTTTATATTTTCTAGCGTGCCCCCCTTGGGTATTATTCATGCCAATGGACCTGAACTCAGTGATCAACCGTCGTCGTGATGAGCAGGTATGTTCGGCTGATACGTAGAGCACTCCATGAGGCATTGCGTAATCTAGGCGTTGCTCTGTGGCAGAAACTGAGTTTCTAGGCGATGTTGGTTGATTTGTGCTCGTGGATTATTTGATGTTTCAGAAAGGGAAAATAAAACTAGATGCAGCGGCTGCTGCCAATAGCTCTGTGACGGGCGGTGACAGTGTATATGTGCTTATAACTTGACCTCTCTTGTACTTCCTCTCTGGTTTAAAACTCCTGAAAATTTCCAACAATGCGTATTGATCAATTTTTTGAATAAAAAAAGCATCGTGATCGTCCTAGAACTTTTATGGGATTTTAGTGCAACAAGCTGCCATTTCCTCTTGCTACCTTCGATTCACCTTTATGCTCGTAGATTCCGATTTCCGGACAACACAAAACGTGCTGGGATTTAGGGTGTGTTCGTTTCCTGCTGTCTAAACTTTATAGCTGTCACATCAAAAAGATTCTTACTATTTAAGAGTATTAAATAAAATTTAATTATAAAACAAATTACAACCCCTAGACTAATTTACGAGACGAATCTAATGAGGTTAAGTAAGTCATGATTAGAAGACGGTTACTCGTAGCATCCCTTAGCAAAACATAAATTAATTAAGCTCATTGGATTCATCTCGAAAATTAGTATCAATCTGTCAATAGGGTTTTGTCATTAAATTGATCAAAATATTTATAAATAGTAAGATTCTCTTTGATGTGACAATGCTAAATTTTAGAGGCGAGAAACGAACAGGGCCTTATACTAGGGGTGTGTTCGTTTTCAGGTATAAACTTTAGAGTTGTCACATAAAAAAGAATCTTACTATTTAGGAGTAGTAAATAAAGTTTAATTATAAAACAAATTACAGGCTCCTAGACTAATTTACGAGACGAATCTAGTGAGGTTAATTAAGTCATGATTAGAAGACGATTCATTGTAGCATCACTTTAGCAAAACATAGATTAATTAAGCTCATTAGATTCATCTCGAAAATTAGTACCAATCTGTAAAAGGGTTTGTCATTAAATTGATCGAAATATTCATAAATAATATTTTAGAGGGCAGGAAACGAAGAGGACCCTGTTCGTTTCCTGCCCTCTAAAATTTAGCACTGTCACATCAAAGAAAATCTTACAATTTATGAATATTTCGATCAATTTAATGATAAAACTCTTTTGACAGAATTGGTGTTAATTTTTGAGATGTATCTAATAAGCTTAATTAATCTATGTTTTACTAAAGTAATGCTACAGTAACCGTCTTCTAATCACAATTTAATTAACCTTATTCGATTTGTCTTGTAAATTAGTCTAGAGGCCTATAATTTATTTTATAATTAAACTTTATTTAGTACTCTAAATAATAATATTCTTTTTGATGTGACAACTATAAAATTTAGAAAAAAAACGAACACACCCTAGGTTGCAACGTCACAAAAGTTTTTTGTTTGGAGAATTGCAACGTCACAAAAGCTTTGCGTTGCACGGACACGGTGCACCGAGCAGCCAAAACCAACCTCACGGTGGCCTCGTCTACCTTGCGTTCCCCGCTGCTCTCAAAAACGCCCGCCCAAAGATGGCGGGCTGCGGCAGCGGCGCCGGCGGCTACGACGACTATTACGACGACTGGGAGGACGTCACGGCGGAACAATGGGACCAGCTCGAGCAGGATGCCATCAACCAGCTTTCTGAGCGGAAGGCCTCCTCCGCCGCGGCCTCCACCGCCCGTGCCCCCGCACTGCCCCCGTGTCGCCGCTCCCTCCCCGCTCCCCCACGCCGGCAACGGTATCCACACGGCTGCCTTCGTCGCCTTTCGGGAGTAACCACCCCGCGGCCAGAGCCTCCCTGGAGGCTCGATTCGGCAAGGTTAGGGTTCTACCCCGCTCTTTTACTGTTTGGGGGTGCGCATTGGGGAATTTCTCAATGGTTAAATTCATTGCTCATGTCGACACAGCGCTTTTTGAATGACTTCTTTGCTCTGATGGTTAGTGCCTTCAGAAAGGTCCCGATTTTCTCCCTCTCAAGAAATGGACGGGTTCTTGTAGAATAACACCTGGGTTCATAAGACGATTAGAAATTGTGACGGGACTTTAAGCTCAATGCATGGGTATACCCTGGAAAAAGTGCCATCTTTCTCATCCCCTCTAATTTAGTTCTTGGTTCTTTGGGGAACCGGGTTCTCTGCTTGAATGGCGAGTTTTGTTTTGTTTTTCAATCTTATTGTTTCGTGCACAGCACTAATGCATCATGTCTGTAATGCCGTGCGCTTGCTGCCAATTTTGGTGGAGCGATGGAAAAGTTTGGTCAAGTACCACTAGCACTAGAGTTCGCGATAGTAAGCTAGATTTTGGCATTGGATTATTTTTGGATTCGCACACTTGTTCTTTGATTCCTAGAGATCTTTTAGTCATGCAAAACTGAAAAACAAAACTGAAACTCTTGTTAATTTTTGCTTTTATGTTCGTGGCAGAATAATTGATATCTTTAGTCTAGGTATGATCACTGTTTAGCATAGTTAATCTGCTGTGGATAAAGACATCTTAGTGATTCAATTATTTGTTTCTTTTATATTTGTAATTTCTGTTGCTGATAAGACTTTGTCCCTATACTTTTCATATTTACTGAAACTATTTATGATAAACTCGGTTCCAGTACTTTTGATATTACTCCTTAAACTCTTTCTTAGGTTGAACCGCTTTCTCCTGCACGGTCATGTGAACCAAATACATTAAGAAATGCAGGTACACATCATAACTGGTGCTTCATGTTTATTCTATATGAACTATTTCTAAAGCTTACATGTCCTTTTCTTTTGATTTGTTATTCAAGTGAATAATAGCCAGGGAAGCTCACCTAAGATATCGATACATCTTTCCCTTCATTCTAGTGGTGTGATTGCTGCGAAGTTCATATACAACCAAGTAGAGTATTCCCAACAGATCTTTAATAACTCGTCACAGCACTGTTATAAACTATAAATATAATATTTTTGCTTATTATGTTAATTTTGCAGTTACTTGTGAATGCATTTCATAAGATCCCAAAAGCTTGCTGGAATGCGAAAGAAAGGTTTTCTTTACAAACTCTATAATTCCAAGGCAGGGCAAAACAATGTCACTGCTGTAAAATTCAATGCTTATTCTGATTGTATTTTACTTTACTTAAAACCTTAGGGTGTGGATGTTCCCAGCCTCCTCTTTACCGATAGCAGAGGAGGTACTGCATGTAGTACCCGGATTAGCTGTGGAGGTAACTGTTCTGTCCTCTGACCTGTGTACAGTTTTGACATTTGAGCATACATGCATTCTGATCAAAGGCTGTACGTCCCTAGCAGCTTCACAAATTGGACCCGCTTGTTCAGCGCGCTTTAGTTGCGGCTTCAGGCACCAAAGATCTTCAAGGTATCTAAAAGTTCTCGGAAAAAGATTACAAGATACCATATAATGCTTATAAAGCTTTTTGGCTTGATGTTTGGATACTGTCAAAACTAGCAAATTTTATATCAACATGTACTTATGTGTTTTTGAATATTAGTCTTTGCTTATCCTCTTGAAGTTTGTTATAAATTGAGTGTAAATCAAAATGATCATTTCAAAAATTGGAAATTTAACATCTTGCGTCCCATGGTGTTTGAATTGTTTTGTAATTTTTGTTGATATTTTTTGGTTGCTGACCTCACTTTTCTTGGGGAAGATTTGTATTACAGGATCCCCACTGATGTTGAGTCAAAGCTAATGCCATTTCAGCGTGAAGGCATCAGGTATGGTGACTGAACAGTCTGTATATCTATTTGGCAAAGAGCCAACTTCAGAGATTGACATATTTTGCATAATATTGAGCTTAGTGCCCTAAAATCAGTTTATGCTGAAGAGACAGATAGCTATTAAAATATTCGTATAAAATACTTGTCTCTTCAACTGGTGAACTGATTTACATGTTTGTGCTGTACTGCTGTACTTAAAGGTTGACTTGCTGATTTCTATAATTATATTATAAAACAGTTGAAAATTATGCTTACCATTGAATTATTGAGTGTTTGTTCTATTACTCAACTACTCATGATATCAGGATTGTTTGGGCTTCATTATATACCTTTAGGCTTCATTATATACCTTTAAATTGTTACATAGTACTAATGCAATAGCTGTATGTTTGCAGATTTGTTTTACAGCATGGTGGCAGAGCCTTGATTGCAGATGAAATGGGTCTTGGAAAGACTTTACAGGTAAAGCACTGTCTCCGGATGGTCATCATGTCACCAACTTTTAGAAATTCATTATATCCATTTGCTGAGCATCCTTTTTAGATTAGAATTCTTACTTTGCCGATCGACTAGCTCATAAGGCAATAATCTAGTATTAGAAAAGCTTGGTACATTTTGATTTAGAATTTCATGTTGTACATTATGAATTTATGGTATTGGTTTGTGCTACTAATTCTGTTGTGATTCCTGAAGGGTAACCAGTGATTACTTGTTTAGTTTAATGCCTGTGGAGTATATTAGTTCTTTAGGTACTGAATTGTTGCTTAATTTCTTATGCAGGCAATTGCTGTTGCCTCTTGCCTTCGTGATTCCTGGCCAGTTCTTGTAATCGCTCCATCTGCCTTGCGATTACACTGGGCTTCTGTGAGTACCTTTCCACCGTTGGCCATTCATTTCAGTGATATTCATTTACGCAAAAAGGAGATCTAAACTTGGAGTCTAAGATTTTAACTGTTTCAACAGATGATTCAGACCTGGCTTGACATCCCTACGGAAGATATCTTGGTACATCCTGGACTTTTTATTTACAAACTTTTTGTTTGAAAGATTTACACATGTAATCTAAAAAACCTGGGGTGTGTGTTGTAACCGAGATCTTATCCCTTTTTCTTCTCAATATAATGAAGTGCAGCTCTCCTGCATTTTCAAGATATATATAAGAAAGTTTTAAACTGTTAGCGATCTAATGTATTTAACAAAGTATTCCTTGTGCATTCTTTCCCAGTAGTAAATTATCTTGTTACATATTAGTACCACAAGGTTCTTATATAGTGAAAATATAATGCCATGAAGTGAGAAAAATCAGAAAATTTTGCAATCCTCATTAACCTGAATGAAGTTAATTTTGATTGCACTTTGATGTAGAATAAATCTCTTTTTTTTATTCGATGGGGAAATGAACTACAGATTGAGAATTTCTGAGCATATAAGCATGCTATACATAGTTTTATTTCATTTACAATGGTTAAATATATGGATTATGGTTATTCCAGGTTGTATTACCACAAACTGGAGGATCAAATAAGGCAGGATTCAGATTAGTTTACTCAAATTCAAAAGGAGATTTTTGCTTAGATGGTTTGTTCAATGTGATATCATATGATGTAGTCCCCAAGATACAAAGTACACTTCTGGACTTGGATTTCAAGGTAGATTTTTTAATCTTATACTACAATTTTGATTCTTGTTCTTTATTATTTAACTACTCAATACAAACATATTCTCCGATTTTTTTTACTAGTCCTCTTAGCATGGCATGTTAAACACTGCTGGAAGATTCATATGTAGTACCTGCAAAAGGAAAATTTTCTGCTGAACCTACTATAGAAACGTTTGCCTCTGTAGGAATACCAGACAGGTCTCCATTAATTTGTTAATTCCAGCTATAAGCTGGGTTTCTCAAATAGAGGATAGCGTAGATTTGCTTTGGTGGAGCTTTTCTTTTGAGAAATGTTGCTGTCTGCCAGTACCAAGATGATAAGTTACAAATACTTGGAGACTGATTTATCATCTGGTTGGATTGAAACAAATGAGATTTCAATTTAACTTTGAGAAAATGTTTAACTTCTTTTCTAAAGAAATTAAGTGATGTAGAAATATCACACTGAAAAGGCTCTTATATAACCTTGGTAGAGTACTGGAGCCTGAAATGTCAAAGGTAGCAGTTGGAATGGGGATGGTTGGAATGGGTTGGAGCCTGTTTATAAGGGTGCATCTAGATACTATAATGTGGTGTCACCCTGTTAGCTCCAATCAAGAAAAGGAGATGAAGGAAGAAAGAATTGGGACTAACTTAGGGCTTCTTTATGTAGGTAGCCTCCATTGCTTGCTTATGGATTATTAATGAGTATCATGCATACATAGCTGTCCTCAGGCAAATGAATTCAAACAAATCTGAGCAATTGCCCAGCATAAAGTATGAAGAAGCTAACAAAATGCATTTACTCCAATCGAAGCCATGACTTATTTTCAAATCTCTGGCTCCTAGTGGGCTGCTCAGATAACGGCGTATGTATGTAGTCCTAAACGTAAAGATGCTGTGTCTACGTGGTGTTTGATATTTTTTTAATTTGTACTGTGAATATTGTACCCTAATGATGTTAAACATTTCTTTCATTTTGCTTGCATGGAACAGCTAGAACTAGTTACATCGTTGTCTTCTAATTACATTTAGTTGAATTACAAATATATGCATGATCTGTTTATGACTTTAAAAATGGTTTCAGGTTGTTATAGCTGATGAATCACACTTTATAAAGAATGCCCAAGCGAAGAGAACAATTGCTTCACTTCCTGTTCTACAGGTCTGGTATAAATATGCATATGGCGCTATTGCTCATGCACAACAATTCATCCAAACACAAGTATACTTTTGCGATCATTAGATCATAAAAGGACAGACACTGCTGAGGGCTAGAACAGCTGGATGGCTATGACTATAGGGGATTCTTAACTAGGTTGAGGCCAGAGACATGGGAGCAACTTGTGGTGCTACCGTGCCCCCAATTTAATTGCATGGCAGATGTATTGGTAGCATTGCAATAATATTGGGAGCACTGGGAGGATCAGAAGTTTTCTTGCCGCCCCTTGTCATATTTATATAGGCAAGGTTACCTCTTAGCAAAATCTGCAAAACAGTTACCATCTGTATTCCCATTCTTAACAAATGCTTATATTTTATATCTTACTTCAATGATATTCACTAACTGGGTAACAATGCCGTAGCATGTACTTTTGGTTATTGGTTCTTTGCCAGTTCATTCAGACTTTCATTCTGCCAATAAAAATTCCTTTCACAAAGTTTTATACGGGGTGGTCTGGTCTTGATAATGGTTTTTACAGCTAGTTTCATCAGTTCCTAATAAATGAAATAATTTAAAATTCATTACTCTTGTTTTAAAGAAAACATGGCAAATTACTTAATTCCATGTGCAATCAGAATTTCTGTACAATTGATGCAAGGTTCACAGAACTAACTGTAACCTTATAATAACAGAAAGCTTCATATGTCGTTTTGCTCAGTGGGACTCCTGCTTTATCTCGCCCTATTGAATTGTTTACTCAGGTAGTGTTGTTTTCATAATTTTCCAGCACATGTTCCTTAGAAGTTTTCAGCTGTGGAGAGAATGCTAAATCTTTTTCTGTGCTCCAGCTCCAGGCATTGTATCCAACCGTGTACAAGAATGTTAATGAATACGGCAATAGATATTGTAGAGGTGTAAGTACTAGATTTATGGAATTCTTTCTTCCACTTCGTGTTGGCAACTATGGCCTGTTTTTAATGGGATTTTTTCAGGGTTTCTTCGGTTTGTATCAAGGTGCTAGCAATCATGAGGAGCTGCATTCTTTGATGAAAGCAACTGTCATGATCCGCAGGTTGAAGAAGGATGTTCTTTCACAGTTACCTGTTAAACGTCGACAACAGGTAGCCTCTGTCAATTTACTAACTTCAATGTAAGAAATATGGATGCATTTATTCTTTTAATGAGAATCTGATTCTGCTAACAAGACTATTTGGATTCCTTTAAATTAAACTGCTGATGACCTTTGGGGCTAGTGTCTCATGGGCTAGTTATGTTTGGGCTGCTCGGTTATTCCTATCAATGTTATTTAAAATATAATGAACATCTTGTCAACCTTCTAATGCGACATAACCTCTTGGGATGCAGATTGTAGTTAATCTTTTTAAGTTCCTGTTAGCCAGTATTTCTCTTGGCTATACTTTTGGGATGCAGATTATAGTTAATCTTCTATGTATGTTCCTATTATGCCAACATTTCTCTTATTTTATCTACCTTTCAGGTCTTCCTAGATTTAAACGAGAAAGAGATGAAGCCTATCCGTGTCCTTTCTCGTGAGGTACTGTCCATTTCTATTTTTCGGTGCGAACAATACATTTTAGCACACAAGAACATAAGAATCAATTCTAAAGAGTTTGGCGTATCTGGACTTGATATAACCACATTATTTTGTGACCGTACATAATTTTTTACCAGTGAAGTACTTTCACATTGTGCCGATTTATGATTCTGTGAGGCATTTAATTGTAGTACCAGAAAGATAACAGATTACCAAAGCTAAGCATTGTTTTTGTTCCCACATTAAGAAGAGAAAGGAAGCTACTAAATTATTATAAGTCATGCGCTGTTGAAATGGTTTAAAACTTCATTTTTCTAATATAGCGAAGACAGACTGTATGCAATGCCTTTTTTTGTTGAATGATATGCCTTTGTTTTATTGTAATAATGCAGCTTATTGATTAGTTGATCGCTATATTTCCTCTTCAAATAATTGTAATGCGGCACCACTGTATTTTCTCTTCAAATAATTGTAATGCGGTATGTACATATGTAGTTGGAGACTTTAAAGATCAAAATCCAGTCCGCTGACTCCAAGGAGATGGTTGACTCTCTCAAACTTACTCAAAAGAATCTTATCAGTAAGGTAATCTTAACGTTCACAACTTTATGCTCACTTGATGGCCGTATTTCGTAAACTAGTAGACATATCATGCTCCTTTAGCTATAAACCAAGCTGCCGTGAACGGTCCCTTAGCCCAGTGGTTGAGGTGGCTTAGTAGCACCCCCAAGGTCCTGAGTTCGACTCCCAGAGGGAGCGAATTTTCAGGCTGGGGTAAAAAAATCCCTCGCCTCTCCCTGCACCAAAGCATGTGGTCAAGGACGCACCTAGGCACCTGGAAGCTACGGTCACCCATGGTGGTCCCGGCATAGGTTCTCACAAGGTTGCAGGCCCCAATGTAAGGGGTTCGGGGGTTTCTCGACCTCCTGAGAAGGTCTTCTTCTTAGCAAAAAGCTTCGGGGGCTGTCTTACCCCCTGTGGGTCGAGTTTTTTTTTATATATAAACCAAGCTGCCTGACATTTGAAAGCAGTGATATAATTTTATCCTTTTTTTAATATATTTATCTTGGCATGTGAGGTGACAGTTAAATGTGTGATTTTTGCATTTTGTTCACCCAGTATTCTTCTATGGGCTTGTGGAACTAGAATTAACCAATTAGTCTGTTAATAAAACTAGCCACTTACTAAAACCTTTTGTATTTTGCTGAATCACCATTATCTCCTTTAAGCAAATACCCCATTATAAAACCTTTACTTAAAATTGCTCTGTCCATGTTAGCTGAAGCAAAATCAATATATACTGCAGATTGTAGTTCTGAATTCATTCTTCTATATGGTGAAGTTAAAATTGAAATCGAGCATCATTTTTTTTTCATGCTAAGCTGTAGTTTGTTATGTATTCCTTTTTCCTTGCAATTAGCTTACTTTGATAAGCTTCCATTTCGCACTTATTTGGAAGAATGATTCTGTTCATGCCTAACATTGTTACACTGATTTCATTCTATGCCTAATCACAGATGTATACTGATTCAGCTGTAGCCAAAATTCCAGCGGTGTTGGATTACCTGGGCACTGTAATCGAGGTGATTACATGAGATATACGTATTAGTAAATTCTCCGAATTCTATTTATTTTATGTCCATGGGATCATATATGAGAGAACTGCAGGTTGTAACTGGTTAGCTGCTGCCAAGATTTTAAATTGCCTAGTGAAAATCATTTCTTATCTATCTGAAGCCGGTAGGTGTACTGTGGCAGATTTAGGCTATTCTATCCTACTATGGGGAGTCAGCTGGCCTTCTGGGCTGGGAATGCACTGTATGAACTGCTACTGTAGCTGCAGCTACTTAGCGGTTGCTTGGGATAGGGTTTCTAGCCTCCTAGATTCGATATAAAGAGGGTGGTTGTGTACTGCATCTTAACCAGGAAAGAAGGATGAAGTCCTCTTCTTGTGCCATGGGCTGAGGCCCCAGCGCCATGCCACTACATATCCTGGCCCACATAATTATTTTATAGATTTTTTCTCTTCTCTTTTGGTATCCTGGCCCACATAATTACAACATATCCTGGCCCACATATCCTAGTGACACTTGTCTCTTGAGCCATTATTCTGATTTGAATTTGAATTGTAGTGCAAAACTTGCAGATGTATCTTGTACATGCAAACAACAACTAACTTAGTTTGCTGGCTTGCTCTATTATTCAGGCAGATTGCAAGTTCTTAATATTTGCACATCACCTACCTTTAATTAACGCGATTGAAGAGTATCTCTTGGTAAGGACATGAAAATTTATCAGTGTTACTTGTGTATATACACCTGAACCTAATTTCTACAACCCTTTTCAGAAAAAGAAGGTAAAGTGCATAAGAATTGATGGCCAGACACCTACAACTACAAGGCAGACCTTAGTCACAGATTTTCAGAACAAGGATGACATCAGGGCAGCAGTGGTATGATGTTTCTTATGTGTTGTGTGCTTCAAGTTACATTTTGTCCTTTTACCCTCAGAACACATTTCATTATCTTGCTACATATTTGTGAATATTTTTATCATATATGGAAATAGTGAACAAGGAACTGCATGTAATCTTATCACTGTTAATATTCATGATTTTTTTTTGTGGCATATGGTTGAATAAAACAGTCACTTATTAAGTTTTTTTTGTAACCTTTTTCTAGAACAATGCAGGAAAGCTGCATGTAATAGGAACCAGATATAAAGGGTGTGAGCAACTTGCTCCAACCTAATACATACTCATTACAATGTAATACATTAATCAGATTTAAAAAATAAACGACCACCCACACACAGATCCTATTGATCTGTGATGTACGACCTATGCAACAGCAGGTCAAAGTCTTTCGCCCCAGCCATGAACCATAAGGAGGCTTCACAAGCTACTGTTTGCACCACTTGGTTCACATCAGCCCTTGAGCCGAAAACAGAGTCATGCCTATGTTTCCATATTTTCCACTTGGGTGACTTGTACCCTTCTGAAACGTTGAAACTAAGAAGAGACACCTGATCTTCACAACAGTAGGAAGGTTTGACTACATGAAGGTTACAAATGGATATAAGTAATGGTCACATTTGAGATGTCGATAGCGCGTGCCCTCCAGACGCCGTGAACCAGTCCATCAAAACATGACAGACAAAACGTGCTCCTCTTGTTGGAAGTGTATAAGTGAAAAGCCCACCTTTCCCCATCAGCTTAGGCTTTTGGGTGAACTAGTTGGTGTGTAGTAGCTTAGTAACATGGTATTAGAGCCAGAGGTCTCTTGTTCGAATCCTGGCAGAGACATTGTGTCTCCACCCCTTTATTTCCACTTTGCGCCCTCATTTCGGGCTGCACATGAGTGGGGGTGTTGAAGTGTATAAGTGAAAATCCCACCTTTTCCCATCAGCTTAGATTTTTGGGTGAACTGGTTGGTGTGTAGTAGCTTAGCAGCACCTCTCTCCCTCTCTCGGCAGCCATGACGGAACACAGAGCAAGCTCTCTCTCTCTCTCTCTCTCTCTCTCTCTATCTATCTATCTCTCTGCGGCGGCATGACGAAGTTCCCAGCGGCCTTGCAGGTTAGCTTTGAGGGTTGGAGGTTTCTTCCCCTCCGGCTCTAGAAGATGTTCTAGGGGGTGGCGGAAAGACCGGCGGTGCGGCTGTGGGTGGTTGGATGGCGGTGGGCGGGGTCAGCGGGGGTTGGGGTCGGGGATTGGCTTGGCGGCAGGCGGCATTGGAGCCCACGCCGGCGTGGTGCTCCGCCGAGACCCTACCTCGTCGAGGCAGGCCGGATGGGGGTGGGGGCTTGACTGCGCCGTTAACTCCCGTTTGGTAAGAATCACAAGCAGGGAAACCAACCGTGACGATGTTGAGGGCGCGCGTGACCGTGGGCGCCAAATCCGCTCTCTTTGAGATATGTTGTATTACTGTTGAAACTATATTGACAGGTGATACGGAATTTCCGAATCGAATCTCATCATACCTTGACATTATGTAGTTATCTATCAAAGCCGGAGGTGTTGGATTGACTTTGACAGCGGCAAGCACGGTAATCTTTGCCGAGTTATCATGGACTCCAGGTGACCTTATTCAAGCTGAGGATCGTGCTCACCGGATTGGTCAGGTGAATATGAGACACTTACCTTCATTTAATTTTTTCTGTAAGAATTTATGATTTATCAACTTGATGTGTTTATTGTCTTCATTTAATTTTTTCTGTAAGAATTTATGATTTATCAACTTGATGTGTTTATAGCTGTATATGTATTTTCTGCACAATTTCAGGTTTCATCAGTAAACATCTATTACCTTCTGGCAAATGAGACCGTAGATGATATGATATGGTATGTCCTAAATTTCAGGTTGCACTATAAATTTTTTAAAAAGAAGTTGTAGTCATTTGGTCTCTTTTACTGTCTGTTTTGTTCCCAGGGAAACTGTTCAGGGCAAACTTGAGAATTTGGGGCAGGTTATCTCTACGCTCTCTCATTTTCTAGCATACGATCTTTCTTTAATTGATGGCATAAGTTGGATTGAGAAAGCAACCTTTGTTTTTGCAGATGCTGGACGGGCAGGAGAAGGCCCTGGACGTCTCCCAGATCGACGGCAGACCAAGCCCCTCGAAGCAGCAGAGGAAGCTTGATGGCTACCTCAAGCGGTGCAGCAACTCCACGGAGAGTCAGCCCCACATGAAGCACCCTCGGTTTTGAGGGAACGGGCAACGACGGATCAAGAAGCATCATTTTGTCGATCAAGGTTCTCGGAGCATGGCTTGTAGCTTTTGGCTTGGAGTGATTCGGTTATGTACCATCGCTGCCGCTGAGCGTAACTACTAGCCACGGCTGGCAGCCGTGTTGGCCGTACAAACGGTTGGGATAGATTTTGGACTTGTAAAAAATGTATCGTACACCAGGATAATTGTAAATCCATTTTCTCCATCTCTGATTTTCTTGACCTTTGGTTGGCCACGTGTCATTTAGGCATCGGCTTCAGATATTCAGATCATCTCTAGCCGACTGGAGGCGCTCATATCCCTAGTACGTTTCTGGAATACAAATCCCTAAGGCCCTCTTTGGAACAGATTATGGACCGATTTCATAGTTAATAGCTGAAAGCGCCTAGGATAACGGCTCCCTCATTAATCTGGTCGACGTGGTCTCTTCTAAACGTGACACGCCGTTTCTTTTTATCGTGGACTCCTCCGCAAAGAACACGTCGTACGTGAGTACATGACGAGTGCTGTGCTTCGTCGCGTCCTGCGGACTCCCTGCAGCCTCCGCGGCTTTGGCCCATCCCCGAAGCCAATCCCACTGGGTGGCCCGTTCACCACCGTGAAAATGCTGCCATCTACTTATTCGGTCCGGTTTGTGTTGTTCCGTCCGAGATGCCGGTTAGTCGCACGCTCCCCAAACTGGCGCGGCGGAGCGCGCCCTTCCCTAGTTGAATATAAGCCACCTAGGGAGCCAAAAGCTTGGATTCTAACGCGCTTCCACCCAACATGATTCTCCTCCGAAGTATTTTTTTTGCCTATGAAGCGGAATCGAGCCTACACTTGGATACTGCCCAACGCAAGTGATTCTCGACTCCTATATCTGCGCCCTCGCCTGGGACCTCCGCCCCTACCATTGGACGCCAGCCCCAAGCTCTGCCCCCTCGTCAAGCTCTGCCGCAACCATTGGACGCCGTCCCCGAGCTCTGCCCCATTGTCGAGATCCGTCCCGGTCCGGAGCTCCTCCCGATCCTCGAGCTCCTCCCCGGCACTTCCGGCCCGGAGCTCCGCCCCGGCCGCCGGTGAGTACGAGGAGCACGACGGTCGCGAACAGCTGCGGCGGGAGCAGATCCACACTATGCCACGAGCGCGCGGTGGCGGCTTGCGCCCGAGCGCGGCAGCGGCTTACGCGCGATCTCGCATCTCCCGAACGCGTTGGAGCCAAACAAGTCGCTTCTTCTCGGCATGATTCCGTAGGCAGCGGCCTCTCTAGAAAATCGACTTCGGAGAGAAGCGTTGTGAGATGTAGCTGTCCCAAACGGGGCCTAAGTTACTTATTCTTTCCGCAATC